>CATIWR010143067.1:0-78183 GCA_949677035.1 Omphalea diandra
TCAAATTCTTTCTTGGTCTACAAATCAAGCAACTCAAAGAAGGGATCTTCATCAACCAAGCCAAATACACAAAGGAAATTCTAAAGAAATTTGGCATGGAAGGATGCAAGGTAGCAAAAACTCCAATGAGTAGTACCATCAAGCTAGATAAGGATGAATTGGGTACGATGGCAAATGAAAAGAGATATCGAGGTATGATCGAATCTCTACTCTATCTTACTGCCTCAAGGCCGAATATAATGTTTAGTGTTTGTATGTGTGCTAGGTTTCAATCCTCTCCTAGATAGTCTCATTTGAATGTTGTGAAGAGAATTTCTAAATATCTGCATGGCACTATTCACTTAGGACTATGGTATCCTAGGAACACATCTTTTAGCCTAGTAAGGTATTCGAATGCGAATTACACAGGAAGTCTCTTAGATAGAAAAACCACTTTCAGGACTTGCCAATTTATAGGAGAATGTTTAGTCTCGTGGTTTAGTAAGAAACAAGTGTCTGTTGCCTTGTCTACCGCGGAAGCCGAGTATATGGCTACGAGTTATTATTGTACAGAAGTTCGTTGGATGAAACAACAATTGAAGGACTTTGGTAAAACAATTGATCACATTCCTATCAAATGTGACAATACCAGTGCTTTTAATCTTTCAAAGAATCCCATCCAATACTCTAGAAGTAAACACATAGATATTAGGCATCACTTTCTTAGAAATCATGTGCAAAAAGGTGATGTTGTGTTAGAATTCATTGACATTAATCACCTATTTGCAGACATTTTCACTAAACCTCTAAATGAAGAAAGGATGAACTTCATTAAGAGAGAATTGAGAATGCTTGATGGAAGCTCCCTCAAGTGAAAATTTTTTTTATCTTATGTTTAATTGTGATGAGTGTGATATGTTTGATTGATGGTTGTTATGGATGGTCTTATTATTCATTTCTAAGTGGATCATAAGTTTCTCATTCCTATCCTTGCTGACTCATAATTTGCGGTCGCTATTCCTTTTTCACGGTTGCAAATTACAAGTCAATTTCTCTTAGCTGTCAAATGTCAATTCGCGATCGCGAAATCCCTTTCCATCTCAAATTTCAGTCATTAATTTCAAAATTTTGACCATTGCAGCGTGTATTCCTAAGAAAATTTTGTCCGTTACTCACATTTTCTAGAATTCGTGGTCACGACTCATGAATTCGCATATGAGAATTTGAGTAACCGCCTCACATTTATGTGATTTGATGGCCAACCGTTTCCAACCCTTCATAATTCTTTTTCTGGTTGTTTTTAGCCGTTGGTACACCTCTTCAGGGGCTATATATACCCTTCTTCAATAATGTTTTTTTCTTACAACACCTAAACATTCTCACTCTCTCTCAAAATTCTCTCAATTCCTCCCAAGCAATCTTCATTTTTTGCTATGGCCCCTAAAAGAATCTCCAAAGCCGACAATGGCAAGGCAGTGGCTCAACCATCTGCCTCCCTCACCCTTCATCTCATGAAGGGAATCACCAAAGAAGAAAAGGAGAGATATAAGGCAAACTCTTCAAAGGTGATTCTCTCTAACAAAATTCCTTCAACTTTCATGGTCGAAACCTTGGGGATTAGTAGCGAGATTCGTGCATTCCTCTCTAATCTAGGGTGGAACGAGTTTATATTTCGTGATGAACCCAACTATGAGGAGATTGTGCAAGAATTCATGTGCACTGTGCAATTAAGCCGTAAAGCCCACTCAAAGGCGGGACAATACAGGTTAGTGTTTCGGGCCTTTGGCGACCCTTATTTTATTACCTTCGACCAACTTTCTTCTCTTTTCAATTTACAAGTCGGAGAACACATACTTTTTATCATCTCCGCACTTGATATAATCTACTCCGAATTTTGGTCAGAGATTTCTATTGAAACCATACATGACCCCCGCTCTTCTTTTTCCAAACAAATCAAATCTTTGCCCTTGTGGATCCTTCATAGCATCATCACTTTTTCAATAAATGCAAGGGGTGATGGCAATGAAAAGGTCTCACAAAAGGACTTGGCATTTCTGTTCTGCCTCATCAAGAATAAGCCAATACAAACCGGTAGATACCTTGTGGATCAATTGATTCACATGAGTACAAAACCAAAGAGCCAGTTTTTACTCCCTTCTCATGTCACAGCCATCTACCGTTTCGTTGGAGCACTCAATGTGGAAAATGAGCAATTCCTCACTAAGAAATTTTTACCCTCCCAAAACTTCCTTGATCTCACATATTTGATTAATGCCAAGGCCATACATCCGGACACCTATGTGTACACCTTAGGTGCAGAAGGAGCAAAGAAAATGGAATCTTCTCAAGCATAAAAAAGGAAGAGATTGGCAATTGATGAAGCTACTCCATTCATTCCTCCTAAGCCAAAATCTAAGGGTAAACTCTATCTCTCCACCATCAATAACAAGTTAGATAAACTCATGAGGATGATGAAAAAAAGGCTCCTCTTCCTTTCACATCTTCATAGTGACATGGTAGACCTTCAAGAGAAATTGGGAGTCCCCCTATGCCATCTTTTGGACTTCACAAAATTCGAGGACACTCATGAAAAAGAAGGCAATGATGAAGTAGAGGATGGAGAAGAGGCTCAAGGTGAAGATCAAGGTGAAGGAGAAGACGAAGATCTTTCTGACGATGATTCTCCAACTTTATAAATTAGGGATACTTTGTACTTTTCTGTTTTTTGTTTAAAAAGTTTGTGATCCCTAGTTATGAATAAATAAACTTTGTCTTTTTGATATATTATCATCTTATGTGATTGCTCTTTTCTATTGCTTTTTTTTTTGGTTCTTTTTAAATACTTATGCATGTTCTTCTTTCCTTATGCACCCTCTTTTTGATCTTGCCAAAGGGGGAGAGATAGTATAATCTAAGGTTAAGGAAGAGGAAAATATAAGAAAATTATAATTTGCACAATTATAGCATAAGTTGAGGGGGAGCATCAATAAGTAATATACTTATTTTTTATTAAATGAATGACATACTTAGCAAATTTTTGTCTTAAGTATTCATTGAACCATATTACAATCCAACCTCACTTTTCTGCACCATTTTCACTTTGGATCAATCTAAGTTGTCAAAATAAAAAAGGGAGAGATTATTGGACTAGGGTACTTAACCCAAGTCTTGGACCTCTTTTGATCTTGACAAAGGAGATTGATAATGTCTAATGTTTCAAATTAGTGTTGTTTTGCAGCCTTTTAGTTTTTATCTAAGTTGAAAGTTGGATGCAGCTCAAAATCTTCAAAGTATGAAAAGTGTCTTCTAATTTGCGACCGCGATCCATTAGAAGACTTGCAAGAAGTCAGGCAAGTGAAATCATAGAGGCTTTTCTCGGCCGCAATTCCTCCAAATAATGGTGTCCAAAATTGGCAGACGAATTCACGGTGTGTGTCATGCCTTAGTCACGACTGCGAATTTCGAAGTAACTGAAGAGGGAAACAAGTCCACAATCACATTGTGACTAGTGTCTCAGCTGATCGTTGGAAGTCAAATTTCACGGAGGCATCTTATTGGTAGAGACCGCGAATCATGAGGAAGAAGATGACCATCTTCGGTAAATGAATTTGCATCCTTCTGTCGCAGCCTATATAAGAATGATCGTGACCGCGACTTATGAAAGCAGGTGAAAGGCAACAACTATATTTTCTTGGTAAACCAATCAGAAGTTGCTGCGTGGACTAGCCGTTAGTCACAAACGGAGTTTTCTTGAAGCAATTTGGAATTCGCGACTGCGAAAGTGTAGTAGCGACTGTGAATTAAGACCGTCAAGCATTTAATGCAAAAATCTATCTAACACACTTTAAAGATCTTGTACCAGTTTTATTGCAACATCTCTTTGGTGGGTAGAGACTGTAAATATCTCACCAAACAGATGTAAATGCAAAAGAATTAATAACTTTATAACCAAACTCTTGTAATTTTGCTATTCAATCTTTTCTCTTCTTTAATTGATTGTTTGGTGTGAGCAAAAACACCATTTGTAAAGGTTGAAGTGTTAGCCTGTTAAAACACTCTAGAGAGGTTATTGTGTGAGCCTGAAAAACACAAGTGTGTGAGCCTCTAAAACACAAGTGTAAAGGTTATTGTGTGAGCCTTAGAAAACACAATGTAAAAGTTTGGTGTGAGCTTGAAAACACCATTGAGGTGGAATATCCTAAGAAGATACCTTCATTGGCTTTAGAATCAAAATTTCCAAGATTATCCTTGGTGCTCAAAATATAGCACTTACATCCAAATACTTTTTGGTATGATATCTTGGGTTTTCTACCATTCCATAGCTAATAAGATGTTTTATTGAGAATGGGTCTTTTAAAAACTCTATTTGCAATATAACATGCAGTGTTAATGGCTTCGACCCAAAAGTAATTTGGTAGAGAATACTCTTTGAGCATTGTCCTAGCCATTTCCACCAATGTTCTATTTTTCCTCTCTACAACACCATTTTGTTGTGGTGTTCTAGGAGCTAAAAAATTATGAAAAACTCCATTCTCCAAGCAATAATTTTCAAAAGACTCATTTTGAATTTCCTTTCTATGGTCACTTCTAATAGAAGATATGAAGTAACCTTTTTCATTTTGAACAATTTTTGCAAAGCTTTTAAAAGCATCAAATGAATCATTCTTATGAGCTAGAAAAGATACCCAAGTAAATCTAGGACTAGTGCATAATGCTTTCCACCTAAGCTACACTTCTAGTGGGTCCTATTAAGTCCATATGAATAAGTTAAAGGGGTCTAGTTGAACTTACAACATTTTTGGCTTTGTGAGAGGCATGGTGTTGCTTCCCTATTTGGCATGGACCACATGTCTTGTCTTTGGAGAAGTCTAGGTTGGGAAGTCCATCCACTAACTTTCCTTTAGATAGGCTTTAAAGAAGATCAATGCTTGCATGTCCAAGCCTTTTATGCCATAACTAAGCTTCATTGCTCATAGACATAAGACACTTAAAAGATTGGTTAACCAAATTGTCTAAGTCAATTAAGTAGGTATTGTCTTTCTTTTCACCCTTGAAAATAACCTCATCATCCACTAAAGTGGTGACTCGACATTCCCTAAGATCAAAGGTGACTTTATTACCTTTGTCAGACAATTGACTTATACTTAACAAATTATGTTATAAGCCACTAACTAAAAGAACATTATCAATTAAAGAGCAACCATTCTTACCAATGGTGTCAATCCTAATTACCTTACCCTTGGCATTGTTACCAAATGTGACATCTCCACCTTTTTTTTTCTTTTAATGCCATGAATAGCTTCCTATTTCCAGTCATATGCTTGGAACATCCACTATCCACATGCCAATTACTTGATTTGATAGCAGCCACAATCTTATACACAACAAAAGTGAGTTACCTTTTTTTAGGTACCTAAGCATACTTGGGTCCTTAAGGGTTAGAAGATGAAGGGTCCTCTAGTTTGAGGTGAACCTTTCTAATGTAGTAATGAATATTGATGTGTCCAAATCTCATGCAATAATGGCATTAGAGTTTGGACTCAAGAGTCTTTCTCATATGCATAAATTTAGTATGAGTAAGAGGCCTTCTCATACCTTGGTCATGTGAATGCATGCATGTACATGTATGATGAGTGGGAGTAAAGAATTTCTTATGAGAATGACCATGCTTTTTGTTGTATATATAAGCATGGTTAGCTCTTTGAGTCTTGGCTCTAGAGCTTAGAAAAGCCTTCCTTTTGCCCTTAGGCTTAGAAGGCTTAGTGTTAGGAGCACTTTTCTTCTCAATTACCTGTACCCTTGAGGATTGAGGTTTTGAAGGTCTAACAAATGTAGTTTGAGAAGATGAGGAGACTCCATTGAAGCCTAGACCATGTCTAATTAGTGGAGGTCTTTGTGACACAATCAATGTGTCTAAGGCTTCTTTTCTTTTATGGAACTTAGAGATTGAGCTTCTAAGCTCAATGACTTCTCCCTTTAGAGTGTCATTCTCCTTTCTTAGTGAAGCCATTGAAGAAGATGATATAGAAAGACTATCCACTGATTTTTTAAACTCATCATTAGATGCTCTCAATTCTCTTACAATGTCATTGAGGGATTTATATTCATCCTCTAGCTTTTGACATTTTCTTTTATAAGATTTCATTTGTAACTTGTATTTGTCACATCTCATGGTTAGAGTCTCTAGAAGCTCTTCATCAATCTCATCAAATTCAAAATTAGAATTAGAATGAAAAGAAGTACTTACCTCAATTGTAAAGTCTTCTTGTGCCATGAAGCAAATATTGGCAACTTCTCCTTCTTCCTCTTCTTCACTTGAGCTATCATCCTAAGTGGCTGAAAAACTCTTCTTCTTCTCCTTGTCCCATCTCTTTTTCTTCTTCTTCTTCAATTTGGGACACTCATACTTGATGTGGCCTTGCCTGTCACATTCATAACAAGTGACATCGTTGGATTCTCTCTTAGACTAAGAGTTGTCTTCTTAAAGCCTTTTCTTTCTTTTCTTTTTTTGATCAACTCCTTTGTCCTCCTTGAGAGCATTGCTAGCTCATCTTCTTCATTGTCACTTTTTTTCATCACTTGAGGTAATTTCTACGTCCTTCTCCTTTGTTGAAGACTTAAGAGCCAGGGTTCTTCTTTCTTTTTCTGGTTTATCTCCTTGGCCACTTAGCTTTTTTATTTGTTCATCCTTTTATAAGGCAACTAATGAGTCAAGAGTTTGCCTATCAAAACATCTGTTGGCACTTTCCTAATCTTCGGATTGGACTATTAGATGCTGCACACTTTAGCACCAAATTTATCTAAAAGAAGGGTTTTGAGGATTTTTATGTTTACCTCATAGTTTGTGAGTGTCCTTCCGAGTTTTTTCATGTTGGTGATAATAGATAGAAGCATATTCATCATTTCAGTGATGTTTTCATTGTCCATCATCATGAATAGTTCCATTCGATTATGTACATCTCTAACCAACTTGACTTTGCTGGAGTTGTGCCTTTATGGTAGTTCTCAAGTGTCTTCCAAATGGCATGTGCAGTTTGACAATATTGCACTCTTCTAATCTCTTATCTAGAGAGAGAGCTTAGAAGAATTGTCATTGCCCTTTTGTTTTTTCCATTTGATCTCCGGTGAGCTTCAACCCATTCTTCTTTTAGGATAAGTTCTTCAATTCCATCCACTACCTTAGTGGGTGGCTTCCATTCTTTTACAACCACATCCCAAAGGTCCATCACATCTGTGTCAAGATAGATTTCCATTCTATACTTCCAATGAGTATAGACAGTTCCATCAAAGTGAGGTTTGAGGTATAAGTGGATTCCCTCTTGTGCCATGATCTTTTACTCACCAATAAAGGTTTGTTTGAGTGTTTAGGCTTTGATACCACTTGTTGGCCCTAGGCACCAAGAAAGGGGGGTTGAATTGGTGTATAAAAATTAAAACAAAAAGGTAAGAAAGAAAATGAGCAGAATGAAGACACAAGATTTATAGTGGTTCGGGTATAATCGACCATACGTCCACTCCCTAATTATCAGCAATTGGGTGTTCCACTATCTTCTAATGGTGTTTTCAAGCTCACACTAAACTTTTACACTTATGTTTTAAAAGCTCACACAATAACCTTTACACTTGTATTTTTGAGGCTCACATAATAACCTTTACACTTGTGTTTTTAAGGCTCACACAACAACCTCTTTTAGTGTTTTTATAGGCTCACACTACAACCTTTACAAATGGTTTTTATGCTCACACCAAACAATCACCTAAAGAAGAGAAAAGATTGAGTAGCAAAATTACAAGAGTTTGGGTTACAAATTAATGAATTCTCTTGCATTTACATTTGTTTGGTGAGGTATTTATAGCCTCTACCCACCGAAGAGACATTGCAATAAAAATTATAGCAAATCTTCAAAGTATGCTAGACAAATTTTTGCATTAAATGTTTTTCAGGCTTCATTTGCGGTGACTACTACTCTTTCGCGGTCTTGATTTTCCAATTTCCATATGGGATCCAAAACTTGCGGTGAAAAACCTCATTTGTGTCTAATGTCTAGTCCACGTGTCATCTTCCTTTTAGTTTGCCAGGAAAATATAGTCGTTGCCTTTCACTTGCTCACAAAAGCAGCAATCACAATTTTACTTGTACAAGCTCTGGCTCAGGATGCAAATTCGTTTGTCAAAATGTTCATCTTCTTCTTCATGATTCGCGGTCACTACCCATAAGTTGCCATCGTGATTTTTATCTTGCAACAGTCATCTGGGACACTTGTCAAGTAGTGGTTGTGGACTTGATTCCCTCTTGAGTTACTTTGAAATTTACGATCGCGACTGAGGCATGACACTCACTGTGAATTCATCTGTGACTTTGGCTCTTCTTTCTTTGAATTGGTTATGGCAGAGAAGTGGCCCACAAAGTCATCTATCCAATTTATCAACATGCATTAGTGTAGTGCGCAGTCGCTATTTATGAAGTTGCGGTCGAGAATTAGGAGGCACTTTGCTTTCTTTGAAGATTATAGACTTCATCCAATTCCAACTTTAGAGACTAACTAAAAACAACAACACTTAATTGAATCATTAGAATTGGTCAATCTCCTTTGTCAAGATCAAAAGTGGTTTAAGACTTAGGATTAACCATCCTAGTCTAACATAATCCACTTTTATGGATGCCATAAGAAAATAAGATCACTTAACTTGATTGTTTGGCAAGTGTTACCAATTAATTGGTACAAGCTCAACACAAATGGTTCTTTCTCCAGTAGTAATGGGAAAGCAGTAATAAGAGGTCCTCTTAAATCATATACATGCTTCTAGATTGGTGGTTTTGTTGTTAACTTAGGCATCTGCTCAATCACAATGGCTAAGCTTTAGAGTTTGCATGGCATAAAGGCATTAGAAACCTACTTATGAAGATTGATAGTTTATATGTAGTCCATATGATCACTAAAGATTAAATGCATACAAACATGCCTCATGAATGGTTAGTAGTGTTGGACTAGGTTAGTTAAAACTAGGTCAAAGGTCTCTTTTGATCTTGACATTGTAAATTGATAAGTTCTAACATCATTTTATCTCTTTTGATTTTTACAATGTAAATTGATGAGTTCTAACATCATTTTAAAGTGTTAATTTTGCAGTTTTTAAGATAAGTTTGCATTGAAAGTTGGATAGGAGTCTAAATCTCAATCATTGTGAAAGGCATTCTAATTTGCCATCAAAAACCTCCAAGTCGTGACTGCAACATTGCAAAAGAAATGGATGAACTTGAACCAAGAGAATTCGTGGAGCAAATCATAACTGTGACCTTGCTAAGAAAGATATGAAATTCAAACAATCTAATTCGCGATGACAATCGCATTGGAAGTTGTGACCCTAACTTTTATAGTTGATTGGAGGGAACTAAGTCCACAACTAGGGCTTGCCAAGTGGCTAAGATAACCATTGACATATCAATTCATGAGGGTGAAATAGCTTTCAAGATCACAACCTGTTGAAGCAATTTCTCCTTCCCAAATGGAAGGATTCATGGTCTAAATCGTGTCCAAGAAGAACTTAAATCGTAACTGCGACTTTTGGTTAGTTGGATGAACGTAGCAACTATTTTTCATGGAAGACCAATAACAACATGCCACATGGAATAACCGTTAGATATAAACGGGGTTCTCTACTGTGATTTCAACATTTTTAGTGCAAAATAGTAATTCTTAACTGTGAAATACCAATCACGACCATAAAATTGGTCTGACATGTATTTAATGCAACATCTACCTAGCTTGCCTTAGAGATTTAAACATAGTTTCTTTATAATGTCTCTTTAGTGATTATTGCCTATAAATACTCCACCAACATACATGAATATAAGAGAATAACATTGAATATAGCCAAACTATTACAATTTTGTTTTTCAACCTTAAATTCTTTGTAAGTGAGTTGATATTATAGGGTGTAAGTACTAAACACCATTATTGTTGGGTTTGAGAGTTAGGATAGTTATAAAACTCTTGTATAGGTTAAGTGTGAGCCTTTGGGAAAACACTTAAGAGGTTTTTGTATGAACCTTAAAACACAAGTTGTAAGGTTATGTGTGAGCCATAAAACACAAAGTGTACATGTTTGGTGTGAGCTTGGAAACACCATTTAGTGATAGTAGAACACCGAATTGTGAAAAATTAGGGAGTGGATGTAGGGTTCATTAACACCCAAACCATTATAAAACATTGTGTTTTCATCTTTTTTTCTACTCTTCCAATCACCAAATTCATTCTCTTCCCTCTAATTTTTTTAAATTTCCACCAATTCAACTCCTATTTTTGGTACTTAAGGGCTAACAAGTGGTATCAGAGCCAAATTCTCATTAAAACTCTTAATTGAGTGAGCAAAGACATATGGCGCAAGAAGGAATCCACACCTATCTTAAGGCATACTTTGATAGGTCCGATTATACACATTGGAAGTATAGGATGAGATACATTTGGACAGTGCTATGGTGGACCTGAAGCCTCCTACTAAGGTGGTTGATGGAAGTGAAGAGTTAATCCTAAGGGAAGAATGGGTGGAAACTCATAGAAGATCAAATGGAAGAAACAAAAAGGCAATGCAATCTTTTTTAGCTCTTTATCAATGAAAGAAATAAGAAGAGTTCAACATTGCCTCACAACCTATGGAATTTGGAAAGCATTGAAGAATTACCATGAAGGTATAACCTTGGTGAAATCCAGCAGATTGAAGATGTATGTGACAAAATGGGAGCTACTCATGATGAAAGATAATGAAAATATCATCGATATGATGAAAAGACTTTTATCCATCATCACAAACATGAAGAAATTTTGAAGAATACTCACCAATCATGAGGTAAACACTAAAATACTTAAATCCTTACTTCTTGAGAAGTTTGGTGCTAGGGTATGTAGTATACAAGAGTTAAAAATTGGTAAAGGGCCAACAGATGTCCTCATAGGTAAACTTCTCACTCATGAGCTAGCCTTAAAAAAAGACAAGAAGATGAAGAAAATGAGAGGGCAAGGGGACACGAATGACAAAGCAAAGAAGAAGATTTTAGCTCTCAAATCCTCATCCAAAAATAAAGAAGCAAAGGTTGTCTCAAGTGATGATGATAACGAAAAGAAGAGGAGGAGCTAGCCATACTTTCTAGAAGGTCCAAGGGGTTGATAAGAATAAGAAAAGATAGAAGGAACTTTATGAAGGCTTCTCCCAACCTCAGAGAAAAGAAGAGTGAAGTAACATGCTATGAGTATGGTAAGCAAGGCAACACCAAATATGATAAAGAAAAAAAAAGGGATAAAGAAAATAAGAAAATCTTCAAAACTACTTAGGATAATGTTGGACTAGGGTAGTTAACCCAAGTCTTGGACCTCTTTTGATCTTGACAAAGGAGATTGATCATGTCTAATGTTTCAAAATTAGTGTTGTTTTGCAGCCCTTTTATTTGGATGTAGCATAAAATATGCAAACTATGAAAAGTGTCTTCTAAATCGCGATCGCTTCCTTGGATTCGCGACCGATATTCATTAAAAGACTTGCAAGAAGTCAGGCAGGTGAAATCGCAGAGTCTTTTCTCGGTCGTAATTCATCCAAATGATGGTGTCCAAAATTGGCAGATGAATTCGCGGTGTGTGTCACGCCCAAGTCATGACCGCGAAATTTGAAGTAACTCAAAAAGGAAGCAAGTTCACAATCACAGCGTGACAAGTGTCCCAGATGTCCGTTGGAAGTCAATTTTTGCAGAGGCATCTTGTTGGTAGTGATCGCGAATCATGAAGAAGAAGATGACCATCTTCGGCAGATGAATTTGTGTCCTTTTGTCACGGCCTGTA
Source organism: Omphalea diandra (assembly GCA_949677035.1). NCBI lineage: Eukaryota > Viridiplantae > Streptophyta > Magnoliopsida > Malpighiales > Euphorbiaceae > Omphalea > Omphalea diandra. The sequence continues at coordinate 11,811 of CATIWR010143067.1, forward strand.
CAAGAATGATCGTGACCACAAATTTATGAAAGAAAGTGAAAGGCAACAACTATATTTTCCTAGTGAACTAATCAAAAGTTGCCACGTGGACTAGCCATTAGACACAAATGGGATTTTCCTTTAGGAGTTTGGATTTTGTGACCGCTAATGAGTAGTAACGACCTCGAATTAGGACTGTCAAGCATTTAATGCAGAATCTATCAAACATGTCTCAAAGATTTGATGAGCTATGATTTGCAACGTCTATTTAGTGAATTTTGGGTACAAATACTCTGCCAAACAGCCATGAATAAGGTTGTTAAGAAATTTATTACAAGTAATTAAAGCTATCAATCTTTGCTACTCATTTTCTTCAATTTTCTTTATGAAATTATAAGTGTTAGGTGTGAGCATTAAACACCAAGTTGTAAGGTTGTAGTGCTAGCCTGTAAAAACACTTCAAGAAAGGTTTAAGTATGAGCCTAGTGAAACACTTGAGTGAGGTTGTGTGTTAGCTTAAAAACACATTATTGTAAAGTTGTGTGTGAGCCATCAAAATACAAGTTGTACAAGTTGGGTGTGAGCTTGAAAACACCTTAAGATAGTGAAATACCCAATTGGTGAATTGGGGAGTGGACGTAGGGTCGATTATACCCGAACAACTATAAATCGTTGTCTTCATTCTATTCATTCTTTTTCCCCTCTTCTTTGTCTTTAAAATTTTTAAACATCAATTCAACCCCCCTTCTTGGTGCTAAGGAATGACAAAAGATATTTTTAAAATAACCTTTTGTTATTGTTGTAACCATCCTTTCCTCCTTATACAATTGTCTATCTTCCCTTTTTATTTTTTTAGTTTTATTATTTTGTTTTGCCTCTAATGTGAATTTTTTTGAAAATGCTCATACTATGATCTCCTTGTGAAGTTATTAGACCTAAGATCATTGTATCTATATAGTATCCTTTAACTGTAAAACTTTATCAATCTCCATCATTACCCTTTTATATTCTTGTATAATGTGCTTAGGTTGTTCCACTTTTATATACTCCAAATGACTACGATAATCCCTTAATTTTTTGTTGACGTTCCTAAATGCCTCCCTCTTCCATTTTCCTAATTCATGCCTATAATACTATATCTTTGCCTTGAAAGACCCATTAGGTATAATGTGACCCTAACTCTTTCTGACCACTTCCTTACATCTTTGATACTTCAACCATATTTTCTCAAACCTAAATATTTTTTACTACTTATAGTAAACATATCACTACTCTTAAAATCACTAAAAATAAATGAGACAAGATTGTGATCTGACTTACAATGAGCTAAGTGAGTTACCTTAATGTGAAATATCATTATTTAAGGCCCAATGTAAGCACTACATATATTGTGCTATCCACTTTCTCTATTAGTCCAAGTAAAGGGGAATCCTTCACAGTCTAAGTCTGATAACCTACATTCCTTTGTTAGGTCTTTGAATTGGCTCATCACCTCAATAACTCACATTACACCATCATTTTTCTCATAACTCCATATAATCTGATTAAAATTGCTAATGCAAAACCATGGTTGAGTTATATTATTTTTTAAGGTTTTCCAAAATTTTCACATTTTGTATTTTTTTCTTATTTTGCCCATCCATATAACCTATAAATACCCAAACACCTGACCTTGTATGTGTAGCCACATTCATCATAACATGATTACTAGAGAATGAAATGATGAATAAGGTAATGAATCCTTCCATAACACACCTAGGCCACCCTTCCTTGGTCTCCCTTCTCCGTCATAGTCTACCCCAAAATAACCAAAAAATAAAACACATTTATTTAATTTCTTAATACAATTTTTAACTGTATTTCCTCCTAAAACACAATAGTAGGATCTTCTAGATGTAGTATTTTAGAACACACAAACTATTACTCAGCTCTCAAACTTGTGATATTTTCAAATTGTGATTTCATAAGTCTTAGCAGGGTTGTGTTGGCCCTTGAGCACCAAGAAGAGGGATTGAATTGGTGGGAAAAAAAATTAGAGGGAAGACAAAGTGTTTAGAGATTAAAAAGAAGTAGAAAGAAAGAACAAAAAATATTTATAGTGGTTCAGGTGTTAACAAACCCTACGTCTACTTCCCCAATTCCTCATAATTAGGTGTTTCACTAACTCAAAGTAGTGTTTCCAAGCTCACACCAAACTTGTACATTGTGTTTTAATGGCTCACATATAACCCTACAATTTGTGTTTCAAGGCACACACCCTAAACCTTACTCAAATGTTTTATAAAGGCTCACACTTTAACCTATTACAAGAGTTTGAACAACTAGGCTAACTCTTAAACCTAAATACAATGGTGTTTAATACTTACACCCAACAATAATAACTCACATACAAAGAATAAGAAGTTGTGAAGAAAATTTATAAGAGTTTAACTATAATTAATGAAATCCTCTTTTGTTTATGTCTGTTTGATGAAGTATTTGTAGGCAATAATGCTCAAAAAGACGTTACTAACAAATTATGCCTAAATTTCTATGGTAAGCTAGGCAGATTTTGCATTAAATGCTTGGCAGACTAATTTTATGGTCGTGACCAGCATTTCACGAGCGTGAACTTCCAATTTGCACTAAGAATATTGAAATCGCTATAAAGAACCCCATTTTGTGTCTAATGGCTAGTCCATGTGGTGTGCTGCTATTGGTGGTCTAAGAAATATAACCATTATGTTTGACTAACTAACCAACCAAAAGTCATGGTCGCTATTGTGATCCCTCTTTGACGCGATAAGGATCTCGAATCCTTCTATTTGGTGAGGAGAGATCACTCCTATGGGTCATGGTTGCGGTAGGTTTTTCGCCCTCACAAATTTTAATATCCCAATGGTCATCTTGGACACTTGGTATGTTATGGTTGCATACTTGGTTCCCTTTATTTAGCTACAAAATTCATGGTAGTGACTCAAGACACGAACACCACCTTGAATCTCTCTGTATGACATTCAAGTCTTCCTTAGCTAGATCGCAGCTGTGATTTGCTCCGCGAATTCATTTGGTCTAAGTTCATCCATCCTTGTTGTGATCGCAATTTAGAAGTTCCTGACCGCAAATTTGGATGCCTTATTCAATGTTGGAGATTTATAGTTCCATCTAACTTTTAATGCAAACCTAACTTTAAAACTACAAAGACAACACTTAAACAAAATATTAGTACCTATCAATCTTTATTGTCAAGATCAAAAGAGACCTTTGACTTAGGTTTGACCAACCTAGTCCAACAATCTCCCCCTTTTTTATTTAGACAACTTAGATTGTTTTTACTTAAAGAAAAATGAATTGCATAAGTGTGGAATTAAGATGGTTAACATTTTTAACAAAATATTGTTAAGCAATTAAGTTTATCAAAGATTTATATTTTGAATTAGATTGCTCCCATTGCTCCCCTTCAACTTATACTTACCTTGATAAAATGTCATACAAATTCTTTTACTATTATTTGTCTCCCCCTTTGGCAAGATAAAAAAGAGAGTGGAATTTGAAAATTTCAAGTAAAAGTGCATAAGTGACAAATATATATATAAAGCATAAATTATAATAAAAGAGAAATCACACATGATAAATAAGTATATGAAACAGAAGTTGCAAACACTTTTATTTATCGAAAACTGTGGGATCAAATACTTACAAAGAAAATAAAAGAAAAGAAAATACTATAAGCTTAAGAAACAACTAAAAGATTGGAGAGCTATCATCATCTCTGGAGTCAGCAATTTCCTCATATGTACCTCCTCATTGTGCTTCGTCCCCTTCCTCTACTTCTTGATCTTCTTCTTCTTCAAAAGTATCCTCCCAATCCTCAAAATTAGGGAGGTGGCAAGCAGCAACACCCACCTTCTTTGGAAGATTCGCCAAATCACTATGTAGGTGGGAAAGTAGAAGAAATCTCCTCTTGATCATCTTCATAACTTTATTCAGTTTTATGTTAATTGAGGAGAGAAAAATGGCAGAGGATTTTGTTTTGGGCTTAGGCTGAGGAGGTGGAATTGGTTGGACGCCCTCTTCTATGACAAGCCTCTTCCTCTTTAAGGCTTGAGAAGTTTCTAGCTTCTTAGCCCTAAATGAACCCAAGGTGTAAGTATAGGAATCAAGATGGATGGCCTTGGCATTTATTAGATAGGGTAAGTGAAGAAAGTTGTGGGATCATAAGTAATTCTTTGTGAGAAATTTTTCATTTTCCTTATTGAGTGATCCCACATATCGATAAATTGTTGTGACATGAGAGGGTATAAGAAATTGACCTTTTGGTTTGGTACTCATGTGAATCAATTGATCCATATGGTATCGATCGGTTTGGATAGGTTTATTCTTGGTTAAATAAAAAAGAAAGGCTAAGTCCTTTTGAGAGACCTTTTTGTTACCATCACTTCTTGTGTTAATAGAGAAGATGATGATACGATGAAAAAGCCAGTTAGGAAAGGTTTAAATATATTTGGATAAAGATGTTTTTGGGTCGTGTTTGGTTTCAAATCTCAAACCAAAATTTTAAGTAAATGATATCAAGTGCAAAGATGATGAAAGGAATATCATCTCCTATTTGGAGATTAAAAAGGTTAGAAAGTTGTTCAAAAGTGATAAATAAAGGATTCCCAAAAGCCCTACAAATCAACTTATACTTACATGCTCTATGTTCTGCTTTACGACTCAAAGTGATCGTGCACATGAATTCTCGAACGACTTCTTCGTAGCCAAGTTCGTCTCTAAAGAAAAACTCATTCCAGCCCAGATTGGATAAGTGGACATGGATTTCATCCTTCATTCCTAGGGATTCAAGGAGAAAGGTTAATGGAATCTTATTGGGTTGGATGATTTTGAAAGAAACGATCTTTTTTCTTCTTTGGTGATCCTTTTCATCAAGTGAAAGGTAGAAGGACTAGATGGTTGGGCAATGTTCTTCCCTTTCTATGCTCTGGAAGCCTTCTTAGGAGCCATTTGAGATGAGAGAAGATTGGAAGAAGTTTGAGGTAGGAGAATGAAAAGAGATGAAAAGATTGTGTAAATATGAGATGAAATACTGTTACACAGGTTTAAATAGGTAAAGAATAGGTGCAAAAATGGTGACAAATGGAAAAATTTGCAATTAATAAGGGGGTGTCATCAGTTGGCAATCAAATCAATTAATATTTGGCAGTTACTATAATTCGCGATCACGAATTGTAAGTCGCGACCATTAATTACAAAAAATCTGAGTAACGGATAAAAATTCCTCAAAAACCAAAGGAATCAATGATAAAAATTTTTGAATTTTGAAAAAAATTCATGGTAGAGAATTGAAATAACGACCATGAAAAGATGGGTGATAGAAGGATTGACAAGTGCCTATAAATTGCGATCACGAAAAAGGAAGTTATGACCGCAAATTACTAGACAAGAAAATAAAACATGAAGAGATAAGATATGACCTTTCAAGTTGTAATCCACTTAATATATTGATGATTAATTCATGCAAATTGTCACATTTGCATTAAAGAATTAAGACAACCAAAGAAGTATAGTACATAATCATCAAATATAGTAATCAGTCATTTAAAATAATACATCAAACAAAGAGCTAAAAGATCTTGTTTTCACTCTAAGGAGCTTCCATCAAGCATTCCCAACTCTTTATTAATGAAGTTCATCCTTTTTTCATTGAGAGGTTTAGTGAAAACATCCGCAAGTTGATTATTAATGTCAATAAACTCCAACACTACATCACCATTTTGGACATGATCTCTAAGAAAATTATGCCTAATGTCAATGTGCTTGCTCCTATAGTGTTGGATAGGATTCTTTGAAAGATTTATTGCACTAGTGTTATCACATTTAATAGGATATGATCAACAACTTTGCCATAATCCTTTAATTATTGTTTCATCTAAAGAACTTAGGTGCAACAACAACTTGTAACCATATATTCTGTTTTCGTGGTAGATAATGCAACTAAAACTTGCTTCTTACTAAACCAAGACACTAAGCATTCTCCTATGAATTGGTAAGTTCCAAAAGTGCTCTTTCCATCTAGCAAGCTACCGACATAATTCGCATTTGAGTATCCTATAAAGCTCAAAGATGAATTTCTAAGATACCATAAACCTAATTATAATGTACCATGTAAATATTTAAGAATCTTTTTAATAGTACTAAGATGAGATTCTTTAGGTCAAACATATTTACACTAACATAGAGGCAGTAAGATAAAGTAGAGAACCAATCATGCCTCTATATCTCTTCTCATCAACAAACTTACCCAATTCATCCTTATCTAGTTTGATGGTGGCACTCATTCCTATCTTTGCTACTTTGCATCCTTCCATGCCAAATTTCTTGAGTATATCCTTTATATACTTGGCTTAGTTGATGAAAATCTCTTTTTTGGTTTGCTTAATTTGTAGGCTAAGAAAGAACTTGAGCTCTCCCATCATGCTCATCTTAAATTCCTTAGTCATATACTTAGCAACATCCTTACAAAGAGATTCATTAGTAGCACCAAATATAATATCATTAACATATATTTGCATAATTAGTGTGTCATGATTGTGCTTTTCGCAAACAAGTTTGTACTAACCTTCCCTTTTTCAAAATAATTTTGCAAAAGAAATGAACTAAGCCTTTCGTACCAAGCTCTTAGAGCTTGTATCAAACCTTACAAGGCTCTATTCATCTTAAAAACATGATTTAAAAAATATGAAATTCAAAACCAGGAGGTTGTTCAACATAAACTTCCTCCACAATGTGACCATTTAAAAATGCACCTTTAACATCCATATGAAAAAGTTTAAAATTCATGTGACATACATGTGCTAAAAGAATCCTAATGGCCTCTAATCTTGCTATGAGGCCTAGGTTTCATCATAATCAATATTTTCCTCTTGGTTGTACCCCTTTGCAATCAATCTAGCCTTATTTCTAGTGAAGAAATCTTACTCATCTAACTTATTCCCAAACACCCACTTACATCCTATAATAGGGTGTTCTTTAGGCATAGGAATAGGTTCTTATACATTATTTCTCTCAAATTGGTTGAGTTCTTCTTGCATATCAATCACCTAACTCTCATCATCAAAAGCCTCATTAATGGATTTTAGCTCAAATTAAGAAACAAATGCAAGATTATTATCTAAAGAATTGAGTTGAGATCTAGTACTTACACCCTTGGAAGTATCGCCAATGATTAGATCCTTTGGGTGATGCCTGTAGAAACTCCAATCCTTGGGAAGATCTTGATTTGAGGTTTCCATTAGTTGCGGTTGGCATTCCTCTTCTTTTCTTGATGTCTTGACTTAATTATGGCTTTTAGCCAACTCTCTTGAGGTTTACTCTAACTCTAATTTTTCAAAGTCATCTATAAGATTATCAATAAGAGAACCTTTTCCAATATCAAGTTTACTAGATTCAACAAACACAATATTCATCGACTCTTCAACAACTATAGTAATTTATTGAAAATTCTATAGGCTTTGCTAGAGGTGGAATATCTTAGAAAAATACCTTCATTTGTCTTTGAATCAAATTTTCCAAGATTATCCTTGGTATTTAAGATGTAACTTGCACCCGAAGACTCTTAGGTATGACAATTTAGGCTTTCTACCATTCTAATGCTCATAAGAAGTTTTATTAAGAATGGGTCTTTTGAAAACACTATTTATAATGTAACATGAAGTTTGATGGCTTCAGCCCAAAGGTAATTAGGCAATGAATACTCATTAAGCATTGGTTTAATCCATCTCTACCAGTGTTCTATATTTCCTCTATACAACACCATTTTGTTGTGGTGTTCTAGGAGTTGAAAAATTATGAAAAGTCCCATTCTCTAAGCAATAAGATTCAAAAGATTCATTTTGAAATTCTTTTCCATGGTCAATCCTTATAGAAGAAATGAAGTAACCTTTTTCATTTTGAACTCTTTTATAAAACTTTTAAAAGCATCAAAGGTGTCATGTTTATGAGCTAGAAATGATACCTATGTAAACCTAGAGTAATCATCAACAAGGACAAATGTATAATATTTTTCGCCTAAACTAGCACTCCTAATAGATCCAATCAAGTCCATATGGATAAGTTGAAGAGGTTTAGATGTACTTACAACATTCTTTTCTTTGAAAGAGGATAAATATTACTTTCCCATTTGACATGGTCCACATGTCTTGTCTTTTGAGAACTTTAGCTTGGGATGACCTTCCATTAACTTTCCTTTTGACAGGCTTATGTAGGAGCTCCATGCTAGCATGTCTAAGTCTTTTATGCTAAAGCCAAGCTTCATTGCTAAGTGACATAAAACAATTAAAAGATTGGCTAGCCAAATTATTTAAGTCAATTAGGTAGATATTGTCCTTCCTTTCACTCTTGAAGATTACCTTTTTATCTACCAAAGTGGTAACTCGACATTCTCTAGGGTTAAAGATGACTTTGTTATCCTTATCACATAATTGACTTACACTAAGCAAATTTGTAAACCATATACAAGTAAAACATCATCAATGAGAGAGTAACCATTCTTACCAATAGTTCCAATGCCAATTACCTTACCCTTGGCATTGTTTTTAAAAGTGACATTGCCACCGTCCTTCTCTTTTATGGCCATGAATAGCTTCTTGTTGCTTGATATATGCTTTGAGCATCCACTATCCATATGCCTATCATTCACTTCATTGATGTCTACCAAACAATCTTACACAACACAAACATTTTTTGTTTAGGTACCCAAGCATACTTGGGTCCTAAGTGGTTAGGCCTAGAAGGGTCCTCTAATTTGAGGTGAGCCTTCCTAATATAACAATGAGTATTAATGTGACCAAACTTTATGCAATAATGACATTGGAGTTTAGACTTATGAGTCTTACTCTTATACATGGCTTTGGAACGAGTAGGGGTATTTCTCATACCATGATGATAAGAGTGTGACCATATGTATGAATGGTTAGGGGTAGAAGTGAGCTTTCTATATGAGTTGGGGTGAGCATGTTTCTTGATGTAAATGTATGCATGGTTACCCTTTTTTGGCATGGGCTTTAAGCCTTGATGTGCCTTCCCTTTGCCCTTGGGCAATGGTGGTTTAGTGCTATAGGCACTCTTCCTCCCAACTACCTCAATACTAGATGTTTGAGGAGTTGAAGCTCTAATGAAGGTAGTGAGAGGGGGATTAGATGATGAGGTGGCTTCATTAAAGCCAAGACATTGTCTAACTAATCGGGTTCTTTGAGATACAATTAATGTATCTAAAGCTTCCTTCCCTTTATGAAACTTAGAAATGGAATTTTTAAGCTCAATTACCTCTCCTTTCAAGGTCTCATATTCCTTTCTTAAGGAATTTAGAGAAGAAGAAGATTTAGAAAGCCTGTCCATAAACTTTTTGAGTTCTTCATTAGAAGTCCTTAACTCACTTACAAGATCATTTAAGGATTTAAATTCATCCTCGAATTTGGAACATTTTTTCATATAAGTTTTCATTTATGACTTGTATTTGTCACATCTCAAAGTAAAAGCTTCCAAGAGCTCATCATCTACATCATTTAATTTATCATAATTTTATAACAATGGGGTAAAGAGCTTGCCTCATTTGAAGAGTCATCTTGTGCCATGAACCACATATTTGCCACTTTCTCCTCTTCATTCTCTTCACTTGAGCTATCATCCTAAGTTACTTTGAAGCTTTTTTTCTTCTGCTTATTCCATTTCTTCTTCTTTCTCAGCTTGGGACAATCATACTTGATGTGGCCTTGTTCATCACATTCATAGCATGTAACCTCACCCGTTCTTTCCTTGAGGTCGAGAGTTACTTTCTTAAAGTTTCTTCTATCTTTTCTTCTACTTATCAACTCTTTTGTTCTTCTAGAAAGCATGACCAGTTCCTCTTCTACTTTATCACTATCTTCCTCACTTGAAACATCCTCTGGTTCCTTTTCTTTAGATGAGGATTTGAGAACTAAGGTCTTCTTTTCTACTTTGTCATTTTTCTCTCTTTGCCCTCTCATCTTCTTCATCTTCTTATCCTTCTTCAAGGCTAGCTCATGAGTTAGAAGCTTGCCTATAAGGACATCAGTTTGCATCTTCCTAATCTTTGGATTTGACTCTTAGATGCTGCAAACTTTGTCGCTAAATCTCTTAAGAGGTAAAGATTTAAGTATTTTTGAGTTTACCTTATGATTGATGAGAATCCTTCTAAATTTCTTCATGTTTATGACAATTGAAAGGAGTCTATTTGTCATATATGTGATGCTTTCATTTTCCTTTATTATAAACAACTCTTATTCAGTCACATACATATATAATCTACTAGACTTCATCAATGTTGTGCCTTTATGGTAGTTTTCCAAGACCTTTCATATTCCATAGGCTGTGAGGCAATGTTGAACCCATCCTATTTCTTCCCTTGATAGAGAACTAAGAATGATTGTCATAGTTTTTTTATTCCTGCCATTAGATCTCTTGTGAACTTCAACCCATTCTTCTATTAGGATCAATTCTTCACTTCCATCAACCACCTTAGTAGGTGGCTTCCACTCGTTTGCCACGATGTCCTAAAGATCCACCACATTACTATCTAAGTATATGTCCATCCTATAATTCCAAATAGTATAGTCAAATCCATCAAAATATGGTGTTGGCCTTAATGCACCAAGAAGAGAGGTTGAATTAATGGGAGATTAAAAATTTGAAGGGAAGATTAAAAGATTAGAGAATTGAAAAAGGGTAGAGAGAAAGAACGCAAGGTGTTTATAGTGGTTTGGGTGTTAACAAAACCTATGTCCACTCCTGAATTCTTCATAATTAGTTATTTCACTTAAATAAAATTAGCATTTCCAAGCTTATTTCAAACTTGTATAATGTGTTTTATGGTGCACACACAACCCTTACAATTTCTATTTTTAGGCTCACACAAAACCTCACTCAAGTGTTTTAAACAAGCTCACACTTTAACCTATTACAAAATTTTGGTAGTTACGCTTATTCTCAACCTAATTACAAAGATTTTTAATGCTTACACCAAACAATCAAGAATAAGAAGTTGTGAAGCAAATTTGCAAGAGTTGGGTTATAATAAATGAAATTATCTTGCATTCATGTATGTTTGGTGGAGTATATATAGGCAACATCCACCAAAGAGACGTTACTCACAAACTATGTCTAAATCTCTAAGGTAAGTTAGGCAGATTTTACATTAAATGTCTGTCAGACTGAAGTCGTACTTGTGACTAGAATTTCACCATCGCGATTTTCCAATTTACACTAGGATGACTGAAATGGCAGTAGAGAATCGCATTTTGTGTCTAATAGCTAGTCCACATATCCTTCAGCCATTGGTGCTCCAAAAAATATAGTTGTTGTGTTTGACTAGCCAACCAAAAGTAGCGGTCACTATTGATATTCTTCTTGGGCATGACAAGGACCGTAGATCCTTTTATTTGGTAAAGAGAGAACATTCTTTGGGGTTGTGATTGTGACAGATGCTTTGCCCTCATGAATTTTAATATTCCAACAGTTGCCTTGGAGACTTGGTGTGATCTAGTTGCAGACTTGGTTCCCTCCTTTCAACTATGAAATTCGCAGTCACAACTTTAGATGTGAACATCACCCCAAATCTCTCTGTGAGTCAATCAAGTTTCCCTAGGCTAGATTACAATTGTGATCTCCTCCATGAATTCTTCTAGTCTAACTTCATCCATCCTTAATGCAAGGTCGCAGTCGTGAATTAGAGGGTCATGACCAATAATATCCACATTTTTTATTTTGACAACTCAGATTGATTTTACTTAAGGAAATAGAGTTGTATGAGTATGAAGTTGAGATGGTCAATGATTTAAAAATAGAAAAACTTGTTGATCAAACAAGTTTGTCAAGAATATATAAGTTTGAATAAAATTGCTCTTATTTCTCCCTTATTGATCCCATTTAACTTAGACTTCCCTTATGATATGCACATGCATTTATTACTACCCTCTCTCCCCCTTTGGCAAGATCAAAAAAAGGGTAAACTTTAAACATTGAACTAAGGTGCATGGGCGTCAAAAGTATGAAGCATAAATAAAGAACAATCACAAAGAGTAAATAAGCAAGTACAGAGCAATCACACAATATATGAAGTAACAATTGTAAAGGATGAAAACAACACTTTTATTTGTTAATCACTGTGGGATCACAACTTTTACATAAACAAGGAAATACAGAAATAAAAGCAAACATTAAAAAGCTAAGGACAAGTTAGAATATATGAGAACTATCATCGTCTCTGGATTCATGAATTTCTTCATTTGCTCCTCCACCTTGAGCTCATCACTTTCATCAACCTCTTAGTCATCCTTTTCTTCAAGTGTGTCCTCCCAATTCTCAAAGTCCAGAAGGTGGCAGGGAGTAGCATCCACTTTCTCCTAAAGATCCACCAAATCACTATAGAGATGGAAGAGTAGAAGAAATCTCCTCTTAATAATCCTCATCACCTTGTCTAGTTTTGTGTTGATTGAGGAGAGATAGATTGCAAAGGATTTGGTTTTTGGTTTAGGTTAGGAAGGTAGAATGAATTGAGCACCCTCTTTAATGGCTAGCCTCTTCCTCTTTGAGGCTTGAGATGTTTCTAGTTTATTTGCCCCAAATGCACCCAAGGTATATATGTATGAATCAGGGTGTATGGCTTTTGCATTAATAAGATAAGGCAAGTTCAGAAAGTTATGGGATGGCAAGTACTTTTTGGTGAGTAATTTTTCATTTTTCCCATTCAGTGCACCCACATAACAATAGATAGCAATTACATGAGAGGGAAGTATAAATTGGCTATTTGGCTTAGTATTCATGTGAATCAATTGATCCATAAGGTAGTGACCAATTTGGATAGATTTATTTTTGGTCAAACAGAAAAGAAAGGTTATGTCTTTTTAGGAGACCATCTTATTACCATCACCTCTTACATTTGTAGAGAAGGTGATGATATGATGAAGAAGCAAATTAGGTAGGGTTCAGATATATTTGGCTAGGGATGTCTTTGGGTCATGTTTGGTCTCAATTCAAATTTCAGACCGAAACTCTGAGTAAATGATGTCAAGTGTAGAGATGATGTCATCCTCTACTTGAAGATTGAAGATATTGAAGAGTTTCTCAAAGGTAACGAAAAATGGATCCCTAAAGGCCCTAACCCATACTGACCTACTCATGATTTTGCTCTATGACTCAAGGTCACCGTGCATATGAATTCTTGCACAATTTCTTTGTAACTGGGCTTGTCGTAGAAGGTGAACTCATTCTAGCCCAAATTCAAAAGAAATGCATGGAGTTCATACTTGATTCAAAGTGATTCAAGGAGAAATACTGTGGGAATTTTGTTTGGTCGGATTATTTTGGAAGAGTTTGCCTTGTAACGATCCTTCTCTTTCTTGGTTATCTCTTTCATCATGTGAAGGGCAGAGGGACCAGATGGTTGAGCTATTGCTTTCCTTTTTTCTACTGTAAAGGCTTTCTAAGATGCCATTGGAGATAGGAGAGAGTTTGAAGAAGGTTTGAAGAGTAAGAATGATAAGAAATGAAGCAATTTAGCAAATGTGAGGTAAAATACTATTTTAAAGGTTTAAATAGGCTAGGAAAAGATGTAAAAACGATAACAAATGGTCAAAAATACATTTAATAAGGGGTTGCCATCAGTTGGCAATCAAATCAGTTAATATTTGGCAATTACTCAAATTCGCGATCACAAACTACATGTCACGATCGCTAATTACAAAATATTTGAGTAACAGATAAAAAAATCCTCGAAAATCGACATGGTGAACAATCAAAACTTTTGAATTTTAAAAAAGTTCGTAGTGGATATTGGAAATAGTGACCGTGAATTGATAGTTAACAAATGAATGACAAGTACCTAAAATCGCGACTGTGAGTTTAGGAGTAGCGACTGCTATTTACAAGGCAAGAAAAGTAACCATGAAAAGATAAAATGTGACCTTCTAAGTTGTGATCCACTTAATATATTGATGCTTAATTCCAGCAAATTGGCATAGATAGGCATAATTACACAAAGAATTAAGACATCCAAAGAAGTATATTACATATTTATTACATATAACAAACACTCATTCAAAAACAATACACCACACAAAGAGCATTCTAAAAAATCCAAATTTCACTCCAGGGAGCTTCCATCAAGCATTCCTAACTCTCTCTTAATGAAGTTCATCCTTTCTTCATTGAGAGGTTTAATGAAAATATCCCCAGGTTGATGATTAGTGTCTATAAATTCCAACACTACATCATCATTTTGGACATGATCTCTAACGAAATGATGTTTAGTGTCTATATGTTTGCTCCTAGAATGTTGGATGAGATTCTTTGAAAGATTTATTACACTAGTGTTGTCATATTTGATATAAATGTGATCAACAACTTTGCCATAATCCTTTAATTATTGTTTCATCCATAGAACTTGGGTGCAATAACAACTTGTAGCTATATATTATGCTTCTGTAGTGAATAAGGCAACCAAAACTTAGTTCTTACTAAACTAAGACACTAAGCATTCTCCTATGAATGGCAAGTTCCTGAAGTGCTCTTTCTATCTAGATGACTAACGGCATAATCCGCATCTAAATAACCTATTAGGCTAAATGATGAATCTCTAGGATACCATAACCCTAAATGCAATGTGCCATGTAAATATTTGAAAATCTTTTTAACAACATTAAAATGTGATTATTTAGAGCAAGATTGAAATCTCGCACACATATATACACTAAACATAATTTTGAGTCTGGAAATAGTAAGATAGAGTAGAGAACCAATAATTCCTCGATATCTTTTCTCATCAATGGACTTACCCGATTCATCCTTGTCTAGTTTGATGGTAGCACTCATTAGTGTTTTTGCTACTTTGCATCCTTCCATGCCAAATTTTTTGAGTATATCCTTTGTGTACTTAGCTTGGTTGATGAAAATCTTTTATTCGATTTGCTTGATTCGTAGGCCAAGAAAGAATTTGAGCTCTCCCATCATGTTCATTTCAAATTAACTAGTCATACACTTAGCAAAATCCTTACAAAGAGATTCATTAATGGCACCAAAAATGATATCATCAACATATATTTACACAATTAGTGTACATGATAGTGCCTTTTTACAAACAAGGTTGTATCAATCTTCTCCTTTTTCAAAATCATTTTGTAAAAGAAATGAATTAAGCCTTTCATGCCAAGCTCTTGGAGCTTGTTTCAAACCATACAAGGCTCTATTCAATTTAAAAACATGATTTGGAAATGTATGAGATTCAAAACCAATAGGTTGTTCAACATAAACTTCTTTCTCAATGACACCATTTAAAAAGACATTTTAAACATCCATTTAGAAAAGTTTGAAATTCATGTGACATGCATATGCTAAAAGAATCCTAATGGCCTCTAATCTTGCTACAAAGCCATAGGTTTCATCATAATCAATGTCTTCCTCTTAGTTGTATCCCTTTGCAACTGATCTAGCCTTGTTTCTAGTGATGAACCCTTGCTCATCAAACTTATTCCTAAACACCCATTTGCATCCTACAATAGGGTGTTCCTTATGCCTAAGAACAAGTTCCCATACATTATTTCTCTTAAATTGATTGAGTTCCTCTTGCATGACAATTACCCAACTCTCATCATTAAAGCCTCATCAATAGATTTTGGCTCAAATTGATAAAAAAAAAAAATGCAAGATTATTATTTAAAGAATTGAGTTGAGATCTAATACTTACACCCTTAGATGTATCACCAATGATTAGGTCTTTTAGGTGATGCTTGAAGGATCTCCAATCCTTGGGAAAATCTTGATTTAGGGTTTCCACTTATTGATGTTGAGGTTCTTTTTCTTCTCTTGATGATTTGACTTCATCATGGTCTTTATCCATCTCTCTTGTGGTTGACTCTAATTCTAATTTCTTAAAGTTACCTACAAGATTATCAACAAGAGAACCCTTCCTAAGATCAAGTCTACTAGATTCATCAAACACAATATTCATAGACTCTTCAACAACTATAAAACTTTTATTAAAAACTCTATAGGCTTTGCTAGAGGTGGAATAACTTAGAAAAATACCATTATTTATTTTTTAATCAAAATTTTCAAGATTATCCTTGGTATTTAAGATATAGCACTTGCATCCAAATACACTTAGGCATGACAACTTAGGCTTTCTACCATTCTAAAGCTCATAAGAAGTTTTATTAAGAATGGGTATTTTGAAAACATGATTTGCAATATAATACAAAGTATTGATAGTTTGAGCCCAAAAGTAATTAAGTAATGAATACTCATTAAGTATAGTGCATAATATACGTGTCATAATATACTCATTAAGTATTGATAGTTCTAGCCATATCTACTAGTTTCTTATTTTTCCTCTCTACAATACCATTTTGTTATGGTGTTCTTGGAGTTGAAAAGTTATGAAAAATCTCATTTTCTAAGCAATAAGATTTAACAGATTCATTTTGAAATTCTTTTCCATGATCACTTCTTTTAGAAGAAATGAAGTAACCCTTTTCATTTTGAATTCTTTTTGTAAAACTCTTAAAAGTATCAAAAGTATCATGTTTATGAGCTATAAAAGATACCCAAGTAAACCTAGAGTAATCATCTAGGAAAAGTGCATAATATTTTTCACCTAAACTAGCACTCCTAGTAGGTCCTATCAAGTCCATATGGATAAGTTGAAGGGGTTTAGATAACATTCTTTGCTTTGAAAAAAGAATGATGTTGCTTTCCCATTTAGCATTGTCCACTTGTCTTGTCTTTAGAGAACTTTAACTTGGGAAGACATTTCACTCACTTTCCTTTTGATAAGCTTTGTAGGAACTTCATGCTAGCATGTTCAAATCTTCTATGCCAAAGCCAAGCTTCATTGTTAAGTGACACAAGACACTATTGTCTAAGTCAATTAGGTAGGTATTGTCCTTCCTTTCACCTTTAAAGACCACCCTTTTATCCACTAAAGTGGTAACTCGACATTCTCGGTGTCAAATGTGACTTTATTACCTTTATCATATAATTGACTTACACTAAGCAAATTATGTTATAAGCCATCTATAAGCAAAATGTTATTAATGAGAGAACAACCATTCTTACCAATAGTGTCAATGCTAATTACCTTAACTTTGGCATTTTTTTTTTCAAATGTGACATTGCCACCCTCCTTCTCTTTTAAGGCCATGAATAACTTCTTATTGCTCATCATGTGCTTTGAGCATCCACTATCCATAAGCCAATCATTTACTTCATTAGTGGTTGCAAACAATCCCACACAACACAAATAAATCAATTTTGTTTTAGTATCTAAACATACTTGGGTCCTATGGGGTTAGGCCTATAAGGATCCTCCAACTTAAAGTGAGCCTTCCTAATGTAACAATGAATGTTGATGTGACCAAACTTCTTGTAATAGTGACATTAGAGTTTAGACTTATGAGTCTACCTCCTATACATGACCTGAGTGGGGGTTTTTCTCATACCAAGATTATGTGAATGTGAGCAAGACAACGAATGAAAGGGTATAGAAGTGAATTTTCTGTGTGTGTTTGGGTAAGCATGCTTTTTGGTGTAAATATATGCATGATTAGCCTTCTTAGGTATAGGCTTTGAGCATGGGTGAGCCTTCCCTTTACCCTTAGGCAATGGTGGGTTGGTGCTTAAGCACTTTTTCTTTCAACTACCTTAATACTTGATGTTTGAGGTGTTGAGGCTTTAATGAAGGTTGAGTGTAGATGTAGATGAAGAGGCTCTTTTAAAGCCTAGACCATATCTAATTAAAGGAGGATTTTGAGATACAATAAGTGTATCTAAGGTTTCCTTTCCCTTGTGAAATTTAGATATGAAATTTCTAAGTTCTATTACTACCACCTTTAAAGAGTCATTCTCCTTTCTCAAGGAGTTTAGGGAAGAAGATGACTTAGAAAGATTCTCAATAGATTTTTTAAGTTCTTCATTAGAAAGTTATCAATTCACTTATAATATTATTCATGGATTTGAATTGATCATCTAGTTTGGAGCATTTCCTATTGTAAGATTTCTTTTGTGACTTGTATTTGTCACATTTAAAAGTGAGAGCTTCTGAAAGCTCATCATCTACATCACCTAACTCATCATATTCTTCATAAGAATGGGGTGAAGAGCTTACCTCATTTGAAGAATCATCTTGTGCCATGAAAGCATAAGTTTGTAACTTCCTCTTCTTCATCTTTTTGACTTGAACTGTCATCCCAAGTTGCTTTGAAGCTTTCTCCTTGTCCCCTTTCTTCTTCTTCTTTTTTAATTTGGGGTAGTCATACTTGATTTGGCCTTGCTTACCATATTCATAACAAGTAACCTCCCTCATTTTGTTTTTGAGGTTTGGAATTGCTTTCTTGAAGTTTCTTCTCTCTTTTCATTAGCTCATTTGTTCTTCTTAAAAGCATTACCAGCTCCTCTTCCTTTTTTCCACTATCTTCTTTACTAGATACCACCTTTGCCACTATCTCTTTTTTTTTTTTTTTTTTTTAGTTTTTCAGATTTATCTCATTACCCTCTCATCTTCTTCATTTCTTCATCATTCTTCAAGGCTAGCTCATGAGTTAAAAGCTTGCCTATGAGAACATCAATTGGTAACATCCCAATCTCCGTATTTGACTATTAGACCTGACACTAAATTTTTGAAGAGGTAAAGATTTAAGAATTTTTGAATTTACATTATGATTGATGAGAATTCTTCCAAATTTCTTCATATTGGTGATAATTGAAAGGAGCATATTCATCGTATCCATGATGCTTTCATTATCCTTCATCATAAATAGCTCCCATTTAGTCACATACATTTCAAGCTTGCTGGATTTCACCAATGTAGTGCCTTCATGATAGTTTTTCAAGGCCTTCCATATCCCATGAGCTGTGAGGCAATATTAGACCCTTCCTATTTCTTCTTTTGATAGAGAACTAAAAAGGATTGTCATACCTCTCTTGTTTCTTCCATTAGATCTCCTATGAGCTTCAACCCATTATTCTCTAGGAATTAATTCTTCACTTTCATCCACCACCTTAGTAGGTAGCTTCCACTCGTTAGCTATAATGTCCCAAAGATCCACCACATCATTATCCAAATAAATTTCTCTCTATACTTCCAATGAGTATAGTCAGATCCATCAAAATATGGCTTGAGATAAATGTGGATTCCTTCTTATGCCATGATCTTTCCTCACACAATTAAGTTTTGAAATGAGATGAAGCTTTGATACCACTTGTTGACCCTAATGCATTAAGAAGGGGGGTTGAATTGGTGGAAGATTAAAAATTTGAAGGGAAGATTAGAAGCTTAGAGAATTGAGGAAGAGTAGAGAGAAAGAACACAAGGTGTTTATAGTGGTTCAGGATGTTAAAAAACCCTACATCCACTCCCCAATTATTCACAATTGGGTATTTCACTCAACTAAAATTAGTGTTTCTAAGCTCGCACCAAACTTACATAATATGTTTTATTGCTCACACATAACCCTTACAATTTGTGTTTAGGCTCACACAAAATGTCACTCAAGTGTTTTAGATAGACTCACACTTTAACCTATTATAAGAGTTTTGGTAGCTAGGCTAACTTTTAACCCAGTTGCAAAGGTGTTTAATGCTTAAACCAAATAATCAAGAATAAGAAGTTATGAAGCAAATTTGCAAGAGTTTGGTTACAATAAATGAAATTCTCTTGTATTCATGTCTGTTTAGTAAAGTATATATAGGCAACATCCACCAAATAGATGTTACTTGCAAACTATGCCTAAATCTCCAAGGTAAGCTAGATAGTTTTTGCATTAAATGCCTGTCAGATTGAAGTCGCGATCGTGATTTTTCAATTTGCACTACGATGATCAAAATCGTGGTAAATAACCCTGTTTTATGCTTAATGATTAGTCCATATATCGTTCTACCATTGGTGCTCTATGAAATATTGCCTTTGTGTTTAACCAGCCAACTAAAAGTCGCGATCGTGATTGATATTATTCTTTGGTGCAATAGAGATCGCAAATCCTTATATTTGGTAAAGAGAAAATATTATTTTAGGTCATAGTAGCAACAAGTGCTTCCTCGTGAATTTTGATATTCCAACGGTTACCTTGGACACTTGGTGTGATCTAGTTACAGACTTAGTTCCCTCATTTTAGCTATGAAACTTGCGATTTGTGACTTTGGATGCAAACATCATCGCAAATCTTTGTGAGTCAATCAAGTTTCTTCTAGCTTAACTTTATACATCCTTAATGTAAGGTCATGATCGTGAATTAGAGGGTCACAATTGCAAATTTGAATGTCTTACCCAAAGTTAGAGATTTAGACTTTTATCCAACTTTCAATGAAAGTCTAACTTAGAACTGCAAAAACAACATTTAAACAAGACATTAGTACTTGTCAATCTTTATTGTCAAGATCAAAAAAGGCCTTTAACTTAGGTTTGATCAAGCTAGTCCAACATATAGCTTGAGATGGGTGTGGATTCCTTTTTGTGTCATTG
This sequence comes from Omphalea diandra, assembly GCA_949677035.1. Lineage (NCBI taxonomy): Eukaryota > Viridiplantae > Streptophyta > Magnoliopsida > Malpighiales > Euphorbiaceae > Omphalea > Omphalea diandra. Next base: position 32,296 of record CATIWR010143067.1, read on the forward strand.
ATCTTTCTCACGCAATTAAGGTTTGAATTGAAACTTGGCTCTGATACCATTTGTTGGCCCTTGAGCACCAAAAGAAAGGTTGAATTGGTGGAAAAAAATTTTAGAGGGAAGATAAAATGTTTAGAGATTGAAAAGAAGTAGAAAGAAAGAACACACAATATTCATAGTGGTTCGGGTGTTAACAAACATTACGTCCACTCCCCAATTCTTCACAATTAGACGTTTCACTAACTCAAAATGGTGTTTCCAAGCTTACACCAAACTTGTATAATGTGTTTTGATGGCTCACACATAACCGTACAATTTGTGTTTCAAGGCTCACGTAGTAAACTTCACTCAAGTGTTTTACAAAGGCCCACACTTTAACCTATTACAAGAATTTTGATAGCTAAGCTAACTCTCAAACCCAAATACAATAGTGTTTAATACTTATACCTAATAATAATAACTCACATACAAAGAATAATTTGTGAAGTAAATTTATGAGAGTTTGGCTACAATTAATGAATTCTCTTTTGTTCATGTCTGTTTAGTGGAGTATTTATAGACAATAACCACCAAGGAGATGTTACTAACAAACTATGCCTAAATCTCTAAGTTAGGCAGATTTTGCATTAAAATGCCTGTCAAAATGACTTTGAGGTCATGAATTTTCAATTTGCTCTATAAAGACCGAAATCATGGTAGAGAACTCTATTTTGTGTCTAATGGCTAGTTTACGTGTTGTGTTGTTGTTGGTGTTTTAAGAAATATAGTCGCTGTGTTTGACTAACTAACCAAAAGTCGCGGTCGTGATTCAAATCCTTCTTGGGCGTGATAGGGACCATGAATCCTTCTATTTGGTGAGGAGAGATCACTCATATAGATCATGATTGCTACAAGTTTTTCACCCTCACAAATTTTGATAACCCAACAGTCATCTTGAACACTTGGCATGTTATGGTTGTAGACTTAGTTCCCTCTTGCAACTACAAAATTTGCTATCATGAGATGTAAATACCATTGCAAATCTCTCAGTATGGCATTGAACTTTTCCTTAGCTATATCGCGACTATGAGTTCCTTCGCAAATTCATCTGGTCCAAGTTCATCCATTCTTGTTGCGGTCACGATTTAGAAGTTCCTGACTGCAAATTTGGATGTCTTACTCAATGCTAGAGATGTAGACTTCTATCTAACTTTTAATGCAAACCTAACTTAAAAACAACAAAAATAACACTTAAGCAAAATATTGTAAAATCAAAGAAAATAGCTAAGGAATGGGTTTTCCCTTTCAAAGAGCCGAAGAAGGTTGTAAAATCAACTATAATCATGCAAAACATAAAAAACTACAAAATAATTATCCATTATAAACTTAAAAAGATAAGCAAATGCCTTTCATAGCCATAACAGAAAAGATCAAATGGTCAAACATAAACTCAAGTGCCTCTATGGCAATTAGATCAATACAAAATTAGAGCACAAAGCTATTCACAATAACTGTCAAATACAAAGAAAGTTCAAATGCATAATGTAAACAAAACACAACCAAAACCAAAGTTTTAAGAACTCATACATCACAAATAAAAGAAAAAAAATAGAAATAACAAGCACAAAAAAAAAAAGATGGGAAGATTAATCCATCGAGGGTGAGGGTGGATGGAAACTGACATGCCCAACGTAAGTTTATAAATACCCATCATTGTCCCTCATCCTAGTATCCAATGTCGTTAGTTGATTGCATACCTATTCTTCAAAGATAGCATGACAATGATCTATGTGCTCCAACCTTGAATTCATGCCAAAATATACTTCAATTGACCCATGGATGGTGAAGATGGAGTATGGGTGGATGCCTCTCACATAGGCACGTCATATGATGCAATATCTTCTTAATCACTCCTTGCCACTTGAGCATCTCGAACAAGCACATGCTTAGTATCCTCTTTCTTGACAATATCAATATGAAGCATATTCTCATAAGCTAAACAATAATCACCCTTAACTTTGGTAAGATGAGTTGTAGAGGTAGGTTTATAAACTTTCAAGTAATGTGCAAGAATGGCCACAAACCTACTAACAAAAAATACCCTGTTATCTCTCTTAACAACCATCCCCATTTAAATGAATGATCAAACTGCATGCACCATAAAAATAATAATTTAATTTCATTAACAACCCCAATGTTGTCTTCCTTACTCGTGATCAAAGATGAAAATAAACGGTACTTGTACCTTAAATATGGCTCTTTAATTTTTGAAACCTTACTCATTCATGCTTTATAAGGGAATGTGCTACCCAATGAAACCCATATTGCTTGATTATCAAAATCCTCAAAAAAAATTAATAAACCCATTATTGTTAAGTTAAAAAGCTTTTGCAACTTCGCTTAAAGAAAGGCTATATGGCTTATTAAGCAATTGGAATGAAATAGTGCTAAAAGAATAATGCCCCCCTCCCTATTCTCCTATTTGCAATATGAAAACTAATAAGGAATTCTATAGTCAACTCTTTATAAAAAAAAAAAAAAAAAGGTGTGAAGCTTGACAAATCACTCCTATTGAATGACCTTAATGTGTTCTTGGACCTCATCAAGCAAACCCATATTTGCTAAAGCACCTATATCAAAGAATTTAGTGGGAAATATAGTCTCTTAGAGGATAGCATACCTGGTTTTGTGTTCAACTTCCCTAAAGATCGATGTATCACTAAGGGTAGGATTAGAACTTAAGGAACTAGGTCTTCGCTTAACGGAGGTCTTAAGCCATTTAGACACGATGGAAATTGGGATTAAGGGTTAGGGGAGGGTGCTTTGATGGAGTTTTGATATGAGAAAGGCTAGATTAGGGATGAGAAGAGGGTGTACATGATTGTGCTTAAGGTTTTAGAGAGAAAAGTAGGAAGAATATAAACGGTGCGAGGTTTTAAAATGGGTTTTTAAAAGAGAACATGATTGTGCATCTAGGTCGTGCATTTTAGATAGGTGTGGATTTTTTGAGATAGCAAAGGCACACAACTATGTCATGTGGTTGTGCATTCTAGGCAATTATTAGAGTTTGGGTACAAAGGGTGCATGGTTGTCAATTTTAGGGACATGGTCATGCAATAAGGCACGTATGGTCGTGTGGTTATGCCATGAAATCTGATTTACTACTACCCAAATCCTTCTTTTGATGGATGGGTGTGTGTTATTCGAAGGGATTGCTTTTCAAATATTGATCATCCTAATGACTATGGATCTTATCCCTAACTTTTGACATAAAAATTAACATAAAAGTACAACAAAACATACTAAATTCAAACCAACATAAAGAACCAAATATGATAACTCAAGGGTCAATATGAAAAGCAAAAAAAGTATGAATGAAAACTCCCTGAAACTTATTTAAAGCTTCAATTACTGAGTTCCTCAAGCTTAATCCTACAAAACCAAAAAAGAACAATCAAAGGAATAGAAAATGAAACATACAAAGAAAAATAAAGATAGAAATGTTGAAGATTACCCTAAGAACTTGCTAATTTAAGGTCTCTAACTTAATCCTTATGCTTGGCTTTAAGCATGTGGGAGATAAAGAGTTTCCCCTTTTGCATAGTTACTTCCTCATAATATGGATTTAAATGGTGTCCATTGACTTTGAAGATTTCACTCTTAATTTCAATGGCATCATGAAGATAAACTTTTATTATAACAAATGGTCTCGACCATGTAGATTTGGACTTGCTTGGAAGAAGGCGTAACCTTGAGTTAAAGAGTAGTACTTTTTGTCCTTCCTTGAACTCCTTGTGCAAGATATGACTATCATGCCTTCATTTTTATATTTTTCTTATAGATTTGATCATTCTTATAGGCTTAAAGACAAAGTGATTCAAGTTCATTGAGTTGAAGTTTCCTCTTTTCACCACTAGATGTAAGTCAAAATTCATAAATTTGAGTGCCCAATAAACCTTATACTCTAATACTTCTGGCAAGTGGCAAGCTTTCTCAAATACCAAGAGGTAAGGAATGGTACCAATCGATGTCTTGTAAGCGATTCTATACGCCCAAAGTGCATCAAAAAGCTTTAAAGATCAATCTTTCCTTAAAGAGTTGACGGTCTTCTATAGAATTTGCTTAATTACACTATTGGATACCTTCACTTAGCCACTTGGTTAAGGATGGTATGGCATTGCCATCTTATAGTTTACCCCATACCTTTTCAGCAAGGTCTATTGGTTGTAAAAATGTGACCCTCTATCACTAATGATTGCACTTGGGGTTCCAAAGGTTGTGAAGATATGTTTCTTTAAGAAGAATATCACCACTTTAACATCGTTGGTTAAGGTTGTTATGGCTTTTACCCACTTGGATATGTAGTCAATCGCCACCAAATGTATTGGATCCCCAAGGATTTTGAAAAGGGACCCATGAAGTCAATTCCCTAAAGATCAAATAGTTCCATTTCAATTATTGTGTTTAAAGGCATCTCATTCCTCTTAGAGATATTACCTATTCTTTAGCACTTATCATAAGACTTGACAAAAGCAAAAACATTAGTAAATAATAAAACCCAAAATAATCCACTTTGTAATACCTTAGTTACGGTCTTGGAAGGACCTCCACATTTTCGCGTAAGGCAATGCATCATTGGTTTGCTTCTCGTGTAATATCTTTGTAATCCCTTAGTAGAATATCTCCTATCTCCTCCTCTGGTATGCTTCTCTTTCTACCCACTTGGATATATAGTCAATGCATCATTGGTTTGCTTGATCTGAAGACTAAGGAAAAACAAAAGCTCTCCCATCATGCTCATCTCTAACTTCGTAGTCATAAACTTAGCAAATTCTTCATAAAGAAATTCATTTGTAGCATAAAATATAATATCATTAACATATATTTATACAATGAGTGTATCTTTGTTGTGCCTTTTGACAAATAAAATAGTATCAATCTTGTTTTTTCAGAATCATTTTGTAAAAAAAAAAATGAACTAAGCCTTTTATCCCAAGCTTTTAGATCCTATTTCAAATCATACAATGCTTTAGTTTATTTGAAAACATCATTTGGAAAAGCATGAGATTCAAAATTAGGAGATCGTTCAACATAAACTTTCTCCTTAGTGAGACCATTCAAGAAACCACTTTTCACATCCATTTGAAGAAGTTTAAAATTCATGTAACATGCAAATGCTAAAAGAATCCTAATGGCCTCTAATCTTGCTACAGGGGCAAAGGTTTCATAATCAATGTCTTCCTCCAGGTTGTAATTTTGGCTCAAATTAAGAAACTAATGCAAGATTATTATCTAAGGCATGAATTTGAGATCTAGTACTTACTCTCTTGGGTGTCTTACTAATTATAAGATATTTTGGGTGATGTTTTGACAATCTCCAATCCTTAGGAAGTTCTTGAGCTGGGTTTTGTACTTGTTGTGGCTGAGATTCCTCAACTTCATTTGATGACTGGTTATCTTCAAGATCAATTGCCATTTCGTTTTGAGTTGAATCAAGCTCTAATTTCTAAAAGTCACCTGCAAGATTATCAATAAGAGAACCTTTCCTAAGATCAAGTTTACTAGATTTATAAAACACAATGTTCATTAACTCTTCAACAATCATAAAACTTTTGTTGAATACCCTATAGGCTTTATCAAAGGTGGAGTAGCCCAAAATAATGCCTTTATTTATTTTTAAATCACATTTGCCAAGGTTGTCCTTAGAATTAAGATGTAGCATTTACACCCAAAAACTCAAAGGTATGAAAGCTTAAGTTTTCTACCATTCCATAGCTCATAAAAAGTTTTATTTAGAATGGGTCTTTTGAAAATTTGATTGAAAATATAACAAGAAGTATTGATGGTTTCATCCTAAAAGTAATTAATCAAAGAATACTCATTGAGCATGGTTATAGTCATCTCTACTAATGTCCTATTTTTCCTCTTTACAACAACATTTTATTGTGGTGTTCTAGAAGTTCAAAAATTGTGAGAAATCCCATTCTTTAAACAATAAGTGTCAAAAGATTCATTTTGAAAATTTTTTCCATGGTTACTTCTAATAGAAGAAATGAAGTAACCTCATTCATTTTTTACTTTTTTTGCAAAACTTTTGAAAGCATCAAAAGTTTCATTCTTTTGAGCAAGAAAGAAAACCTAAGTAATCTTAGAGTAATCATCAACTAGGACAAATGCATAATGCTTTCCACCTAGACTAGCATTCTTAGTTGGCCCTATTAGGTCCATATGGATTAGTTAAAGAGGCTTAGAAGTACTTACAACATCTTTTGCTTTAAAGGAAGTTTGGTGTTGCTTTCCTATTTGGAAAGGTCCACATGTCTTATCCTTGGAGAATTTTAGCTTGGGAAGACCTTTTACTAGTTTTCCTTTAGATAGAATTTGTAGGAGCTCCATTATAGCATGATCATGTCTTTTATGCCAAAGCTAAGCTTTATTGCTAAAAGACACAAGACACTTGAAGGATTGGTTAGCCAAATTGTCTAAGTCAATTAAATAGGTATTGACTCTCCTTTCACCCTTAAAGATTACCTTCTTATCCGCCAAGGTGGTGACCCGACATTTTCTAAGGTCCAAGGTTTTATTACCTTTGTCACATAATTGACTTACACTTAAAAAATTATGTTGGAAACCTTTAACTAAAGAACATTGTCAATAAATGAATAGCCATTCTTACCAATTATTCCAATACCAATTACCTTACCCTTAACATTATTCCCAAGTGTGACATTGCCACCTTCCATTTCTTTTATGGTTATGAATAACTTTTTGTTTCCTGTCATATGCTTTAAGAACCCACTATCCAAATGCCAATCATTGTCTTCATTGGCAGCTGCAAAACATACCTACAAAACATAAACAAATTATCTTTGTTTAGGAACCTAAACATCTTTGGGTCCTTTGGGGTTCAGTCTTGAAGGGTCCTTTAATTTGAGGTGAACTTTTCTAATATAGTAGAAAATGTTTATATGACCAAATTTCATACAATAATGGCATTGGACCTTAGACTTGTGAATCTTTCTTCTATGCACAACCTTAGTATGAGTAAGGGGCCTTCTCATACTATGGTGGTGAGAGTGTATACATGTACATGAGTGATTGAGAGTATAAGTGAATTTTTTATTTGTGTTAGGGTAAACATGCTTCTTAGTCTACATGTATACATGATTGCCCTTTTTAGGCTTAGGTTTTGAGCCTTGAGGTGTCTTTCCTTTGCCTTTGGGCATCAATGGCTCAATGCTAAAAGCACTATTACCTTAGCACTTAAAGTTTGAGGTGTTAATGCTCTAATAAGTATTGTGAAGGGGGTGTAGAAGAAGAGGCCCCATTGAAGACTAGACTATGTCTTACTAGGGGTTAAGATACAATAAGTGTATCTAAAGCTTGCGTCCCTTTATGGAACTTAGAAATAAAATTTTTGAGTTCAATTACTTATCTCTTTAAGGAATCATTTTCCTTTTTTAAGGAGTTTAGAGAAGATAAAGACTTAGAATGACTCTCTATAGATTTTTTGAGTTCTTCATTAGAGTTCTTCAACTCACTTACAAGACGATTTAAGGATTTAAATTCATCCTCTAGTTTTGAGCATTTCTTCTTGTACATTTTCATTTGTGATTTATACTTATCACATCTCAAAGTAAGAGCTTCAAAAAGTTCATCATCTACATCATCATATGCATCATAATTATCACTAGAGTGAGAAGAAGAACTTACTTCATTAGAAGAGTCCTCTTGTGCCATGAAGCAGAGATTAACCACTTCTTCATCTTCATCTTCCTCACTAGAGCTATCATCCTAAGTAGCTTTGAAGCTTTTCTTCTTCTCTTTATCCATTTTCTTCTTCTTCTTCTTCTTCTTCTTCTTCTTCTTCTTCTTCTTCTTCTTCTTCTTCTTCTTCTTCTTCTTCTTCTTCTTTTTCTTCTTTTTCTTCTTCTTCTTCTTCTTCAGTTTGGGGCAATCATACTTGATGTGACATTGCTTGCCATACTTATAGCAGGTCACTTCATTCTTCTTTTCCTTGAGGTTTAGAGATATCTTCTTGAAGTTCCTTCTATCATTCCTTTTCCTTATTAGCTCCTCTATTTTTCTAGAAAACATGGCTTGCTCTTCCTCTTCTTTTTCAATATTATGATCATCATTTGAGACAACTTCTACCTTTTTATCTTTAGTTGAGGATTTAAAGGCTAGGGTCTTCTTTTCTATTTTATCATTTTTGTCCTCTTGCCCTCTCATCTTCTTCATTTCCTTATCCTTTTTGAAGGCTAGCTTATGAGTGAGAAGCTTGCCTATGAGAACATCTGTAGGCACCTTTTTAATTTTTGGATTTGACTCTTAAATACTGCACACCCTAGCACCAAACTTTTTAAGAGGTAAAGATTTAAGTATTTTGGTGTTTACCTCATGATTGGTGAGAATTCTATTGAATTTCTTCATGTTTATAATGATGGATAGAAGTCTATTCATCATGTTGGTGATGTTTTCATTGTCTTTCATCATGAATAGCTCTCATTCTATCATATACATTTTAGACTACTAGACTTCACCAAAGTTGTGCATTCATGATAATTTTCAATGCCTTCCAAATTCCATGGGCAGTGAGGCAATATTGACTCTTTCAATCTCCTCTCTTAACAAGAAGCTAAGAAGAATTGTCATTGCCTTTTTATTTCTCCTGTTTGATCTTCTGTGTGTTTCCACCCATTTCTCTCTTGACATCAATTCTTCACTTCCATCAACCACCTTTCACTTCCATCAACCGCCTTGGTAGGAGGCTTCCATTCTTTTACTACTATATCCCATAGATCCACCACATCATTGTCTAAATATATCTACATTCTATACTTTTAATGAGTATAGTCAAATCCATCAAAACAGCGCTTGAAATGGGTATGGATTCCTTCTTGTGCCATTGGTCTTTTCTCACACACTTAAGGTCTTGATTAATACCTTGCTTTGATACCACTTGTCTGCCCTTAAGCATAAAAAATGGGAGAGGGGGTTAAATTGGTGGAAAATTTAAAATTTAAAGGAAGGATTTGGTAAGAAGGAAATAACGAACGTACAAGAAGAGTTAATGGCATAAGATTTTACAGTGGTTCGAGTGTTAACGAACCCTACGTCCACTTCCCAATTCTTCTAATTGGGTATTCTATTATCACTAAATGGTGTTTTCAAACTCACACCAAATTTTAGACTATTTTTTATGGTTCACACACAACCCCTCAAGTGTTTTCCTAAAGGATGACACTTAACCTATATAAGAGTTTTACAACTAAGCTAACTCTCAAACCCAACACACTTGTGTTTAATGCTCACACACAATAATAGCAACTCACATACAAAAATTAAAGGTTAAGAAATAAAATTACAATAGTTTGGCTATATTTAATGTTATTCTCTTGCATTGAAGTCGATTTGGTGGAGTATTTATAGGCAACAACCTCCAAAGAGATGTTACAAATAAACTATGTCTAAATCTTCAATTTTTGCTAGGTAGATCTTGCATTAAACATCTGTTAGATAAATTTTATGGTTGTGACTAGTCATTCACAATCGCGATTTATCTTATTACATTAAAATTGCTAGAATCATGATAAAGAATCTCGTTTGTATCTAACGGCTAGTCCATGTGGCACATCATCATTGGTCATCCAAGAAAAATAGTCGTTATATTCTTTGAGCTAGATAAAAGTCGCAATCATGATTTATTTTCTTCATGGGCACGATGGCCACTACAAATCCTTCTATTTGAAAAGGAGATGTTGCTTCATCAAGTTATGGTCTCGACTAATTTTTTCACCCTTACAAATTTTGATATACTAATGACTCTTTGGGACACTTGGCATGCTCCAGTTGAGGACTTGATTCCCTTCAAGCAATTACAAAAGTTGAGGTCGTGAAGAAGGATGTGACTTTTCACTGCGAATTCTTTTGTTTCATTTTTATCATTTTCTTGGCAAGATCATGGTTGGGATTTCCTCTATGAAATCACCTAACCCAACTACATCCATTCTTCTTTCAAGATAAGGATTGTGATTTTGATGTTCACCGCCACAAATTAGGAGGCCTTTCACAAAACTTGAGACTTAGACTCTTATTTAACTTCCAATACAAATCTACCTAAAAATCTATAAAATTAACACTTAAAATGGATGTTAGAACATATCAATCTATATTCTCAAGATCAAAAAAGAGTTTTGACTTAGGTTTGACCAACTTAGTCTAACATTGGCTAATACTTGAACCACTATAAAACTCTTATGTTCATTCTTCTCCTACTTTTTCTCTAATCTTTCATTTGTGTGAGCTTCCTCCAAAAATAAAAGTTTAAAATGACCATCAATTCAATCCCCCCTTCTTGGTGTGCTAGGGCCAATAAAGAAGATAAAGCCCATAAGTCAAACATATTTACAAGATTTGCTTAGTTAATATTGTCTTCCTATTATCTTTAGGTTTTCTCTTCATTGGCTAAATATCTTAGCCATATCTACTTATGATCTTTTCTTAATTACTTATTCTTATAAGCAACTTCATTTAAAGTCTCTTAGTTAAGACAAATTACTTTCACCAAATCTTGATGGCCAATAACATTGTTTTTTTTGGATTTCCTTATGTAATTAGGATAGTTATTTAGCTACTTTTGAGGAGGCCACCATCTTGTCTAAATCATCTAGGGTTTTTCTTAGGGTTTTCTTTGTCTTTTGTAAAGGCTATAAATAGCCTATTTGGCCATCAATAAGGAATTAATGAACAACCATTTGCTTTAGCAATTTTGCTTATGAAAGTGTTTCTCTTATTGAGTTATTGAATGGACTTAGTGAGATTGTTGACTGAAAGCTCCATAATTTCACAAATCCATAATTTTGAAAACTTGTTTTTTAGCCTTTAAGTACCAAAAAGGGGGGATGAATTAGTGGAAAATTTTTTAAAAAAAAATTAGAGGGAAGGTTTATTGAGAAGGAATTAGAAGAAGTAAGAGAAGAGTAGAAGACACAATCTTTTATCGTGGTTCAAGTATAAATAAACCCTACATTCACTCCCTTATTCTTCCAATTGGGTATTTCACTATTATCAAATAGTGTTTCCCAAGCTCACACCCAACTTTTACACTATGTTTTGAGACTCACATACAACCTTACAATTTATGTTTCAAGGCTTACACATAACCTCACAAATGCTTTCCGAAAGATCACTTAACCTATACAAGAGTTTTACAACTAAGCTAACTCTCAAACCCATAACCATTGGTGTTTAATGCTTACACCAAATAATAACAACTTACATACAAGAATTAAATGTATAAAGATTGAGAAACAAAACTGTAAGATTTTGGCTATATTGAATGTTATTCTCTTACATTCAAGTCCATTTGGTGGAGTATTTATAGAAAACAACCACCAAAGAGACATTACAAATAAATTATGTCTACATCTTCAAGTTGTACTAGTCAAATCTTACTTAAATATTTGTCAAGCAAAGTTTGTGATTGACAAGAGATTCACGGTCATAATTTTTCTTCTTGTTGAATTCAAGGTAAAGAATTCAATTTATATCTAATGGTTAGTCCGTGTGGCACACCATCATTGTTCTTTTAAGAAAAATAATTGTTATATTCATCGAGCCAGACTAAAAGTTGTGGTCGCAATTTTATTTTCTCTTGGACACGATGATCACAGTGAATCTTTCTATTTGATAAAGAGATGGTGCTTTGCTAAATTGTGGTCTTGGCCAATGTTTTGCTTTCGAAAATTTTGATCTACCAGTGACTCTTTGGGATACTTGGCATGGTCTAGTTTAAGAGTTGATTCTCTCTAAGCAAATGCAAAAGTCGATGTCGCGAAGATGGACGTGACTTTCATCACAAAATCTTCTATTTCAACTTCATCAATTTCTTGGAAAGATTGCGATTATGATTTCCTTAGTGAAATCATATATTCATTCTTCTTGCAAGATAGCGATTAGGAATTACAATTTCTTGATCGCAAAATAAGATGTCTTTTATTGAGACTTAAACTCCCATTCAACTTCCAATGCAAACCTATCTAAAAATCTATAAAATCAACACTTAGAAATGATGTTAGAACATGTCAATCTTCATTGTCAAGATCAAAAGAGAGTTTTGACTTAGGTTTGACCAACCTAGTATAACATTGTTAATTCTAATCTTAAATTAGATTAGTTGATTTAGGGTTTGAATTGACACAATTTAAATGTTTATGACTTAGGTCACTAAAAATAGTTTTTCTAGAGGTCTAGTTTAGATTTGAAGATAAAAAATCATTACTTGATTTTGATAGATTCAGATAACTTATTCTTAAGCATACAACTAAGGAATCTAATCAACCTTGTTTGTATCAATTTTGTATGGTTTGTTAAGGTCAATAACATGTTGAAGTTGGAATTTTTTTAGTGGGTCTTATTGAAAATATGTTGTCTTTATTGTGAAGGAAGCATTAAGTTTTGGGTGTGTCAAATTTTCAATTCTTTTAGCTATTATAGTGATTATAAGGAATTAAGGAGGGTAGTATAGGGTGATTAATTTAGTTGACCCTTGTGCACCAAGAAGGGGGGCTAAATTAGTGGAAAATTTAAAATTTTGGAGGGAAGATTTGTTATGCAAGTATTAGAATAAGTAAAAGAAAAATATAACACATAATAATTTATAGAGGTTCGGGTATTAACTAACCCTACATCCACTCCCCAATTCTTCTAATTGGATCTTCCACTAATACTTACACAGAACCAAACAAGTGTTTCCCAAGGCTAACATTTAAACCTATACAAGAGTTTTCTATTGGCTCACTCTCAAACCCAATCCTAAAGGGTGTTTAAAGCTCACTCCAAACTTCTTACAACTTAATAACAAAGAGTAATTAAGAGAGAGAAAATTGAGAAACAAATTTACAAGAGTTTAACTTTAGTAAATGCTATTCTCTTTCATTGAAGAGATGTTAGAGACAAAACTATGCCCAAATGTTTAAGGTGTGTTAGGCAAATATGCATTTAATGTTTATCAAGCCATCATCGTGATCGCTACAGGAGAGTCGTAGTCACTATCTACCTTTCACTCTATATTTTGTCTAGTCATGGTCAAGATCTCTAATTATGCCTAACAACTAGTAACATATGGTAATTCAATATTGGTCCTTTAAAAGACTAGTCGTTGGAGTCTTTTCTTAGTCTTTGAGTGTCACGATCTCTATCTCATGGTAGTGGCAATGATATGAATCGCGCTGGGCACTACTAGTCGTGATTACCTTAGTACAATTTGGAGTTCTTAAGTTAGGCTTATCATCATTGCTATGGTCATGTTATGGTTGTGACATATGAATTTGTAACAATCTTGTGACACATGGCTTGTGTTAGATGTTGCTTTGAAATCCCCTCAAACTTAATTGAATGTCACTGTTGCTATCAAGGGCATAATGCTTACTATTATTGTTTTGGTGCACTTTGTGTTTAAGACTTCCCTTAATAGTAGTTACAATTTTTTGGATAGTGGTCACTATTTATAGGTATTTCTTGATTTTGTGCTCCATTCAACTTTTAACGATGTTCTAACTTGATTTTTGCAATCACCACACTTACACAAGGCATTAAAACTATTCAATCTTGTGTTGTCAAGATCAAAAGAGTGTTTGACCAAGTTTTGACCACCTAGTCCAATAAATTTAATAATGGGTTGTCCATTTAAATCTAATTTATGAGTTGTAATTTATGTCAAGCACTAAAAGATCACAAAGTTTAGTGTTTTCACACACATAAAGTTTATTCTTTCAATGAGCTAGTGTTTGTTCGAGATTGAGTAGTCAAATGTGCTTAGTTGTCTAATTGTTTGCATTGAGGGTTATTAGTGTAGTACATGTCTAAGATACTTGATATTTGATAATCATTAATGTTTTGATAAAACCTTTTCTTTTTTAGAACTCATTTTCATCTATATTTACTGTTATATGCACTTTCAATTATAAAACTTCTTTTGCCTTACGTTTTTAATGGAACTCAATCTAGGAGTTTAGCTCGCATATGGTAGCTTTTAAATTTTCTACATTTGATTTGAGTTGTTTTATCATGTTCAAATAATTTTTTTCTTAATTCTAATGTTTTATGTATGACTTTATAAATCTTAATTGAGATATATATGCAAATGAAACTATTAATCAAACCATCAGTTCAAATTTTATTTTTTTCTAGGCTTGTATTATGCTTTAGTGTCTATATTTAGGTTTACTTGATCAACAGAAAAAAAATTCTTTTATGCTAATATATAACATATAGGAGTTTTTATTATATTGATAATGCATAACCAAATAATTTATTCCAATTGCTTAAAAAAAGATATTTTTTTCTTTGACATGTTTGTTGCCGAGAGTTAGAAGAGAAGAAGATTAATAGATGAAGCATTTACATTGTAACTAGTTGGAGTTTGTTCTAATGTTACGAGTTGTCATTTGTATTGATGCTTGTAAGGAGTCTACAGTGCTGGAGAATTCAAAGAAATGTTTTTGGTGTTGATAACTTGTAAGTTTTAGCTTTAATGCGATAATTTTGTGACATTTTTTTTTTGTAGGTTTATGATGATACAAGTGAAGGCAGGAAAGTCTGCACCTATTACAAATTGGATTCTATTCCTGTGGTGCTTGTTATTGACCCAATAACAGTGCTAAAGATGCTAGCATGGAATGGAATGATATAGCTTGAGAGTTTCCTAAAGGTATATTAATTTTTATTTTGGTTCCTCTTAACGTGATCATGGGATGGAACATTGTTGCCCAAAAACTAATAACAAATTTTTAAATTGTTGATTGCTTATTTAAGTAAACATTTTTTGAATTATAGGATCTAGTACTGTTTATGGATGATAGCCTAAGAGATCATCATGTAACTTTATTAGATAAATGCTTAAGTGGGAGTTCTCTACCTCCACAGAAAAACAAAGATATGTTATGACTCTTGACACTTAATTCCATGTTTCTTGAATACTTGATGTGTTAATTGTCATGGAGCAATAAACTAATTATTTAAAGCATATGTTCTATTTCTTGTGCTATTACTGGTTTTCTGCATCCACTTTGTTAATCAACCTCATTCTGCAAGCGTTGCATGCTAATCATTTTTATGAAATTGAAGCCATGAATAACTTGGTATGGAGAACATGATAGGTTTCTAATTGAATGGTTATATTCAATTTAGAAACCTACAATGAAAAAGTGGCACTTTAGTGAAACAAATACTAATCCTAATAGTTGTTTAGGGACTTTCAATGCTTTGCCTATGTTAGTTTACTTGACATGTGGTATCTATAATGAAGACATTCTAAAAATAAAGATTATTCCATCTTTATTGTGTTTAGTTAGTAAGAGAATTTTAAGTGTGCTCTCAAGTTTCAATCTAAATTAATAAAGATTCCATTTTTGTCAAATTTAACTAACATTTGCGATAGTGTCATATCAATAGAAGGTTAATGAATCAAGTTTTTCAAATGACAATTATAGGCCCAAATATAAAAACTTTATAGTTTGATTTTAATTTTTATGTTAAGTAGCTAGGAAAGCAAGAGAGAGCGCTTGTAAAAATAGTCATCCATCCTTATTAAGTTGACATACCAGCCTAGCATTCATGATAACAACGCAGTTATTGCTTCTAATTGGTCTAATGGAAGTGAAGCAGGTATGTTTGGTTTTTTTATGGTACATGTAAAATATGAATAGTATCTTTGTAGTTAAAGTTTTCGCAAGGCTCAAATGTTGATTGTACCTGACTTGTTTTGTCTAATCCATCAAATCTAAAATTATAAACCAAGTTTGGGTGCATTCTTCTAACTTAATTTTTAGAATTTTCAAATTTTAGCATGTGTTGTGGCATTGCATGGAAAAGAAACTGATGCTGGTGACTTCTTAGTTCTAGATGTCCTTAAAGCTATCATTGCAAAGGAGTATGATGTTAACTAGTTATAGAAATCCTTTTAGTACATATTTTTAGGTTAGGAATTAAGAGATTTTCGATTTTTTTTTTTTTAGTGTTTCAAATTTGAAATAGGTTAATTATATTTCTATCTGCTCATGTAGGAATTTCTCAAAAAGAGCTCAATTTCAATTTTCAATAGTGTTGCATGGATCATTACATGGCCCATGCATCAAACCATGTTGAGATACAACGTTGACCAATCAACATATGCAAATTTGAAATTAGTAGAATATGTGTGTGCCATTGCATGCCCATGCATCAGGCCATGCAAATGTCAAATCTAGAATTATAAAATGCATAACAAGTTGCCTTTTAAAAAAAAGAAAGACCTATTTTGGAGGGACATCCTAAAGTGAAAAAACGGTAGATTTGGTGAGAGAAAAGTGGATCTAATATCTATACCAAATTTGTGGGAGATTATAGAAAGCTTTCTTGTAGGGTTCATTGATTTAGTTAGCAAGATTCTTCTATTTTTTAACATTCATCTTCTAAGCTCAATGGATTTCTTCTTCTTTATTTCCTTTTCTTCTTCTAGAGTGAACTAATTCTTTAATTCTAGAGATTAGGACAAAAGCCCAATACTTTTCCATTATTATATGAAGGGATTTTTTTTCAATTGTGTTGGGTTTTCTTAATTGAACATGTTTGAGCTTAATTGGCTTGTGTATATGAATGACCACATATGTGCAATGTTTGAGACTCTAGGTCATGGACTGAGAGTGGAAGTATAGGGTTAGTCCAAACATGTTAAACTAAAAGATTGAAACCAAAAGAGTAGGCTTCACTTTTAAAGATGTCAAAGGATTATTTAATGAACTTAATTCATTATGTGACCACGAAAGTAGGCATAATTTCAATAATAATAGATTGAATTTTGCTCGAGAGAGATTATTGGGTAGTTTAGGAAAATTCATCTTTAAGCTTAACCCATGCACATTTGAAAGAAAATTTTTAGTTTGATCATGGAATAATATTGTGGTATACACGAATTCCCTAGAGATTTTTTGTATAAAAGTTTCTTTCCATTTAATTTCTATTTTGTTAAATTAATTTAGAATTTTTAGATTTCAAATTATTTATTGCTTAAAATTTAGTTGCTAGATAATATAAACATTAAGCCCTTATTCGTACTTATGTGAATTAATCTTTATGGAAATAATCTCTACTTTTCATTATATTATTTGAAGCGAATTGTACATTTGCAAGGGTTTTAAACGCAATATGTTTTTGGCACTATTGTTAAAGACTAATTTTTCATAATATTAATTTCACTTAAGATTTTTATTAATCTAGTTTTAAATTTTTGCTTTTTAAATTTTTGTAGGTTAATCATGGTGTTGGTTTATTTTGATAAGTAAAGCCCTTGGTACATGCAACATTTGAAAAGCCTTGAATTATTCAAGTTTGATCTTGAATTAAGCATACTTTTCATCATAAAAGGTGAATCAAGCATAAAAGGAACTTGCTTAAGGTCACAATGGCCGATGAAAGACAATTAAGAATTTTGTTATGTTGTAAACTCAAAAAGCTTAATCAAGCATTGCTAGGCTCGTTGTTGCATGTAATAGCTTTGAGATCAACCTAGTAATTATCCAAATAATGCAACAAAATACTTTTGGGAGGGGGGAAGCTAATATGGATCCAAATGTCCATATCATCAATTCTCTTGAGATTTGTTCAACTTCAAGATCAATGGGGGAACTGATAATGCAATTCGCTTCCAATTTTTCTCCTTTTTTTTTGAGACATAAAGCTATAAGGTGGCTAAATTCTATGGCACTTAATTCATTTACTTTATAGGATGAGCTTTCTAATACTTTATTGGCAAAATACTATTAGGCAAGGCCAAACAATTGAGGTAAGCTATTACAACCTAGTGAGACATTATATGATGCATAGGAGGGGTCCAAGGAGTTGTAAAAGATGTGTCCATATCATGGCCTATCAGATTGGTTGATGGTCCAAACCTTATATCATGGGCTTAATCATTTAGTATGTATTTTTATTGATGTCACAGCAGAAGGTGCACTCATGGGAAAGTTAACTGATGAAGCTTGTTCATTGTTGGAAGAGATGGCCTTAAACGACTATTAATAGGCAAGTAAGAGGGGAATCAATAAGTGAGTTACAAGTATTCACGACATTGATGCTTACACAATACTAAACACCAAGATAGATGCTTTTACAAAAACGCTTAAAGGTATGAGCAAAAGTGCTTTCAATACACCATTGGTGAATTAAGAATGGTGTGGTGAAGGACATTCAAATATCAAATGCCAATTGGGGAGTCCTTTTTTCAAAATTTTGTCAAACATGAGCAATATATTTCTAACTTTAATAGGCAGCCCCATAATCCATATTTCAACACTTTTAACCTTGGGTGGAGGAATCATACTAACTTCTCATGGAGCAACCAGTCTGATTAAGCCAAAACTTCGCATCCCTATAGTTTTCCTCAAAGGCAACAAAGTGGTATGCTTATAGCCCAACACATTCAATAAGAGGAGAAGCAACCATAGGACATGAAAAAATTTTTAGTTGAGTAATCTATAAAGGTGGAAACCAAGCTAGACAAAATAGATAAACTTGAATTGAGGGTGAAACAAATGGAGCAACATATTTGAAACTTAAAGATGCAAATTGGGAAATTGGCAAATAATTTTGGTGAAAGAATGTAACATTGCCTAGCAAGGTTATAATTAAGCTACGAGAGCAATATAAAGCATTAACATTGATGAGTGGCACAAAGATACTCAACCTTTCAAATAAAGACAAGGGTGAAAGTGAGAAAATAACCCTAAAAATGCTTGAAATTCCTAAAAATTTTGAAATTTTAGTTTAAGAAAATAAAGCGACAGCTCCAAATTTCAATCCAGATGACAATGATAAGGTAGCAAAAGCAAAAGAAGAGAAGGAAGTAAGTCCACACTGATATAGCCTTATGCTCCATCCATTCCTTTTTCGTAACGGCTGCAAAAACACAAGTTAGACAAGCAATATGAAAAGTTCTTTGAGATGTTCAAGCAACTTCACATTAATATTTCCTTTGTCAAGCCGTTATCACAAATGCCTAAATATGCCAAGTTTCTTAAGGATCTTTTGTCTAACAACAGGAAATTGGAGTAATATAAGACAATAACCCTCTCTAAGGAATACAGTGCAATAATTCAAAATAAGCTTCCATCTAAACTTAAGGATCTAGGGAGTTTCTCTATCCTTTACCAAATTTCTAATTGTAAATTTGATAGAGCACTATGTGATTTGGGGGCTAATATAAGTCTAATGCATCTTTCCATTTGCCGAAAATTAAATCTTGGTGAAATTCGACTAACTACGGTGACTTTGTAACTTACAAATCACTATATTAAAGACTCGATTGGAGTGTTGAAGAATGTCCTTATGTAAGTAGGATCTTTTATCTAACAACAGGAAATTGGAACAATATGAGACAATCAACATCTTTGAAGAATGTAGTGTAACAATTCAAAATACGCTTCCACCTAAGCTTAAGGATCTAAGGAGATTCTCTATTTCTTATCAAATTTCTAATTATAAATTTAATAGGTACAATGTGATTTAGGAGCTAATATAAGTCTAATGCATCTTTTTATTTGCTGGAAATTGAATCTTGGTGAAATTTAACAAACCACGGTGACTTTGTAATTTGCAAATTGCTCTATTAAACACCCGATTGGAGTGGTGGAGACTGTATTTATTTAATTAAGATATTTTGTCTAACAAGAGGAAATCAGAGCAATATGAGACAATAGCCCTCTTTGAGGAATGTAGTGCAATAATTCAAAATATGCTTCCACCTAAGCTTAAAGATCCAAGGAGTTTCTCTATTCCTTACCAAATTTTTAATTATAAATTTGATAGATCACTATGTGATTTGGGTGCTAATATAAGTCTAATGCATCTTTCTATTTGTAGGAAAATGAATCTTAGTGAAATTTGACTAACCACGATGACTTTCCAACTTGCAAATCGTTCTATTAAACACCTTATTATAGTGGTGGAGAGTGCTCTCATGCAAGTAGGGAAATTCTTCATACTGGTGGATTTCATTATGGTTGATATGAATGACAACGTAGACAAACCATTAATCCTTAGAAGACCATTTTTTGTAATTATGAGGGTTATACTTAATGTGAAGAATAACAAACTCACTTTAAATGTGATGGGAGAGTATATTGAATTCAATGTTTTCAAAGAAACAAAGTAGGCTTCTCCTATTGAAGATTGTTATAAAGTAAATGTAATGAGTGGTTTAGTGCAAGAGGTGTTTCAAAAGGAGCACCATGAAGATCCATTGGAATATTTCTTAGTTCAATGGCCATCATCAGCATATAAGAATTATGAAATTGCAAGTGTAGCCCACTTTTTGGAAGCAAATCCTCCATGTAAAAAAATTCAGGTTTGAGGAATTAGGATAAGGTAAGGCTTTTCCTCCTCCTTTCATTAAAAAGGTTATAATTTTATAGCTAAAACCTCTTCCACATCATCTAAAGTATGCATTTCTTAGTGAAATATGATAATTTTATCATCTAAAGTATGCATTTCTTAGTGAAAACCAAACCTTACCTATGATAATTTCATCATCTAAAGTATGCATTTCTTAGTGAAAATCAAACCTTATCTATGATAATTTCAACAAATTTAACCAAAATTTAAAAAGTTGTCGAGAGAATAGAAAGGTAAAGAGCCATAGGATAGGCTATTAGTGATATTAGGAGAGTTAGCTATTCCTTTTGCATGCATAGAATCTTCATGGAGGATGCTTAAAAAAAACCATCTATTGAGCACCAATGGAGATTAAATCCTAATATGAAAGAGGTGGTGGGGGCAGAAATTTTGAAACTTTTAGATGCAAGTATTATATACTTAATATTGGATAGCTCATGCATGAGTCAAGTACAATTTGTGCCTAAATTAAATAGGATGAGCACAGTTGCAAATAAGCAAAATGAATTAATTCCTACTAGAACGGTTATAAGGCCACTCCCAAGAATCACTTTCCATTACCATTCAATGATCAAATACTTAAAAAACTTAAGAACATGTTTATTATTGCTTTTTTGGATGATTATTCTAGGTATAATCAAATTCTCAATGATTCAAAAGACCAAAAGAAAACTCCTTTCACTTGTCCATACGACACATTTACATTTAAGAGAATGTCAATGCATCGACTACATTTTAATGGTGTATGATGGCCATTTTAATGATTTTGTTTATAAAACTATTAAAATTTTTATGGATGATTTTTGTATTTAGAGATTCTTTTTATCTATGTTTAACGAACCTTTCCAAGGTTTTACAATGTTATGAAGAGACCAACCTAGTGTTAAATTAGGAGAAATTCCATTTTATGCAAGAAGGTGTTATGCTTAGCCACAAGGTGTCTTCAAGATGTATAAAGGTGGGTAGGGCAAAGATACATATCATTAAAAAGATGCCTCCACCTATATCTGCAAAGGAGTGTGAAGTTTTCTTAGATATTTAAGCTTTTACCATCACTTTATTAAGGATTTTTCCAAGATCATAAAGCATCTTTGTAATTTTCTTAATAAAGATGTTATATTTAACTTTGACCAATAGTGTTTGGATGTTGTTTGTAGGTTGAAAAAGGCCTTAACATTGGCAACTATTATAGCAGCCCTATATTAAATCAACATTTTAAGCTTATTATATGAGTGATTATGCTATTTGAGTTGTTTTGGGCCAAAGGAATAACAAAAGAATGCATGTTATCTATTATGTAAGCAAAATGTTTAATGAAACTCAAGTTAATTATGCCACCACAAAGAAAGAGTTTCTTAGTATTGGTTATGCATTTGACAAATTCAAAGCATATTTGGTGGGTTCTAAAGTAAATGTATACACGAACCATGTTATGATTAAGCACATTTTGAGCAAGAAAGATGTTAAGCATCATCTCATCCACTGGGTGCTTTTTTTTTTTACAAGAATTTGTTCTTAAAATTAATGATAAAAAGGGGACTAAAAATGTTGTTGCTCATCATTTATCCATCATTCAACTTAAGGAAGATGAGAATGACAATATGGCAATTAAGGAGAAATTCATTAATGAGTAGCTTTTTGTTCTTACCATTGGCACACCTTGGTATATTGATATTGTGAATAACATAATAAGTGGAATTTTCCCTCGAGACATGTCATTCTAGCAAAATAAGAAATTCTTGGCAGATTGTAAACACTACTTTTGGGAGGCACAACTTTTTTATAAACATTATGTTGATGGCTTGTGTTGGACTTAGTTGGTTAAACCTATGTCAAACCTCTATTTTGATCTTAACGATATAGATTGAAATACTCTAATCATCTTTGCTAAGTGTTGTTATTACAGAAACAAAGTCAACATTTTCATTAAAAATTGAATGGAGAAGAAAACTAAAATTGGAACCTATGTCGCGACTGCTACTTATAATGTCGTGATCACTAACTTTATAAAACTTGGAATAATTTTAAATAGTTTCTTTTATGGCTAGCATTGCAATGTCAATCTTAATCATGACACTTAATCTTTAATGATGAACTCTTGAGAACCAGTCAAAGAATGCCACGTGTTAAGGAATCATTTGAAAGCTTAAGTGTCACAACCACTACAACATTATTGAGGTTGCAACAGCCCTTCAACACTAACCAAAGATTACACAAGTTGATTCATAGTCAAGGATCACGACTACTTTTCTAGCACTACATAAGTCAAAACCGCTACTAGAATTTCACATCTAAGATGGTTAAGCAACAAAGAAGGGTCCCAATGACTAATTCTATGAGGAACCAATGCCAAGCTGCAATATGCATTAGTTGTTAGACATAATTAGAGATCTCGATGGCGACTAAGTAAAATCTAGAGCATATGTTATGTCACAACTACTAATTATTTGTCTCAATCACAACTTTTGTCTGACAAGCATTAAATACTAGATTTTGCCACCAACTTTAGAGATTATGAGCTAGCTTTGTCTCTACTATCTTTTTGGTTAGAGTAACCTATAAATGCTCCACCAAATGGATATAAATGCAAGAAAATAACATTTACTAAGGCAACAATCTTACAAATTTATTTCTCAACTCTCTCTCTTATTTAATCTTTGTGTTTGAAGTTGTGTGAAGTTTGGTGTGAGCTTTAAACACCCTTTGGGATTGGGTTTGAGAGTTAACCAATAGAAAACTCTTATATAGGTTTAAGTGTTAGCCTTGGAAAACACTAATAACGTTATGTGTGAGCCTTTGTAAAATGTAAGTTGTAAAGTTAGGTGTAAGCTCTTTCAAAACACCATTTAGTATTAATGGAACACCCAATCAGAAGAATTAGGGAATGCATTTAAGGGTTGGTTAATACCCGAACCACTATAAATTATTATGTGCTTTATTCTTTTTCTACTTCTTTAAATACTTACATAGCTAACCTTCCATCCAAAATTTAAATTTCCCACCAATTCAACCCCGCTTCGTAGTGCATAAGAGCCAACAAGTGGTATCAAAGCCTAATCTCAAATAAAGCCTTAATTGTGTGAGAAAAGATCATGGCATAAGAAGGAATCAACATTCACCTCAAGCCTTACTTTGATGGATCCAATTATATTCATTGAAAGTATAGAATGAAGATCTACCTATATAGTGATGTAGTGGATTTGTGGGCCATTGTAGCAAAAGAATGGAAGCCTCTAACCAAAGTGGGAGATGGTAGTGAAGAGTTGATTCCAAGGAAAGAATAGGTGGAAGCTCATAGAAAGGGAAATGGCAAGAACCAAAAGGCAATGGTCATTCTCCTTAATTCCTTATCAAGAAAGGAGATTGGTAGAGTTGAATATTATCTAACTACCCATGAAATATGGAAAGCCTTGGACAATTACCATTAGGGCACTACACTTGTAAAATCAAGTAGATTGGAGATGAACGTGAAAGAGTAGGAGCTCTTCATAATGAAAGAAACTGAAAGCATCATAGACATGACAAATAGACTCCTCTCTATTATCAAATTTCTTCCTCTTGGTAAATTTAGTGCTAGAGTTTATAGCATATAAAAATATAATCCAAAGATTGGAAAGTTGTAAATGAATGTTCTTATTGGCAAGCAACTTACTCATAGGCTAGCCTTTAAAAAAGACAAGGAGATGAATAAATGAGAGGGAAAAGAGACAAAAATGAAAAAGTAGAAAAGAAAACTCTTGCTCTCAAATCTTCAAGCAAAGATAAGGAGGTTGAAGTTGCCTCTAATGATAGTGATAAGAGGGAGAAGGAGAAAGAGGAGATAGCAATGCTTTCAAGGAGGGCCAAAGAGCTCGTAAGGAGAAGAAAAGATAGGAGGAACTTCAAAAGAGCATCTCCTAACTTTAAAGAAAAGAAGAATGATGTGACTTATGGGAAGCAAAGGCACATCAAATTTGATTGCCCTAAATTGAAGAAAAAGAAGAAGTAGGATAAGGAAAAGAAGAAGAGCTTCAAAGCTACTTGGGATGAATAGCTGAAAGAGGAAGAAGAAGATGAAAAAGTTGCCAACCTATGCTTTATGGCATAAGAAGACTTTTCATATGAGGTAAGTACTTTTTCACAATCTTATCATGCTGATAATGAGTTAGATGATATTGATGATGAGCTTCATGAAGTTATAATGAGTTAGATGATATTGATGATGAGCTTCTTGAAGTTCTAACCTTGAGATATGATAAATATAAATCTTAAATGAAAACTTATAAGAAAAAATACTCAAAACTTGAGGATGAATTTAAAAGCTTAAAATGATCTTATAAGTGACTTGAGAACTTCTAATGAAGAATTTAAGAAATCTTTAGAAAATATTTCCAAAACTTCATTCTCTCTTGATTTTTTTAGAAAAGAAAATGGCACTTTAAAAGGTGAAGCTATTGAGCTTAAAAATTTTATCTTAAAATTTCATAAAGGGAAAAAAGCTTTGGATACTCTCATTGTATCTCAAACACCACCCATAGTGAGACATGGTTTAGGCTTCAATGGAGCTTCCTCATCTGTATCCTCTCTTTCCATCTTCCTTAGAGCTTTTACTATACAAACTTTTACTATTAAGATTGTTGGGAAGAAAAGTGCTCTAAGCACAAAGCATTTAAGCCTAAGGGCAAAAGGAAGGCTCCCCAAGGCTTAAGAGCTAAGTCTCAAAGAGCCAACCATGCACACATATACTCAAAGAGGCTTGTTTAAACACACACACACACATACAAACTTCTCTTGTACTCCTCATCACTCATACACTTACATTCATTTACATAACCAAAGTGTGAGAAAGCTACCTACTTATGCTAAGGTTATTTATAGGAAAAAGACTCACAAGTCTAAACTCCAATGTCATAATTGCATGAGATATGGCCATATAAATGTTTTTTGTTACATTAGGAAGGCAACCCTCAAACTAGATGATCCTTCAAAGCCTAACCCCTAAGGACCCAAGTATGCTTGGGCACCTAAATAAAGGTAAAATGTTTTTTTTTTATAAGAATGTATAGAATCCAATATAGAGGATAATGATTGGTATATGGATAGTGGGGTGCTCGAAACATATGATCAAAAATAAGAAAATATTCATAGCCATTAAAAAAAAGGATGGTGGTAGTGTTACAATTGGAAACAATGTCAAAGGTAAAGTAATCAACATTGGAATTATTGGCAAGAAAGGTTGCTTTCTTATTGATAATGTTCTTTTAGTTAAAGGATTGAAACATAATCTATTGGGCATAAGTCAATTATGTGACAAAGGTAATAAAGTCACCTTTGACCCTAGAAAATATTGGGTTATCACTTTGGTGGATAAGAAGGTAGTCTTTAAAGGTGAAAAGAGAGCCAATGCTTACTTAAATAACTTAGACAATGTAGCTAACCAATCCCTTATGTATGTTATTTCTATTAGCAATGAGTTTTGGTTTTGGCATAAAAAACTTGGACATGCTAGTATAGAACTTATACAAAGCTTGTCAAAAATAGAGCTAATAGAGGGTCTTCCAAAGCTCAAGTTTACCAAGGACAAGACAAGTGGACCTTATCAAATAAAAAAGCAACACCAAGCATCCTACGAGCTAAAAAATATTATAAGTACCTCTAGGCCTCTTCAACTCATTCATATTAATTTAGTTGGACCTATTGGGAATGTTAGCTTAGGTAAAAAGCACTATGCATTTATGTTTTCTAATGACTACTCTAGATTTAGTTGTGTATCCTTTCTTGCTCACAAGAGTGATACATTTGATGCCTTTAAAAACTTTGCTAAAAGAGTTCAAAATGAAAAAAAAAAATAAAAAAAAAGTTACTTCATTTCTTCTATTAAGAGTGACTAAGGAAAACAATTTAAAAATGAATCCTTTGAAAACTATTATTTAGAGAATGGGATTTCTCATAACATTTATACTCCTAGAACACCACAACAAAATAGTGTTGTAGAGAGGAAAAATAGAACTTCAGTAAAGATCGCTAGAACTTTGCTTAATGAGCATTCTTTGCCAAATTACTTTTAGGTCGAAGCCATCAAATACTTCATGTTGTATTGCAAATTATGTTTTCAAAAGACCTATTCTAAATAAAACTTCTTATGAGCTATGGAGTGGAAGAAAATCCAAGCTTTCAAATCCTAGAATATTTGAGTGCAAATGCTTCATACTCAACACCAAGGACAACCTTAGAAAATTTGCCTTAAAAATTGATAAGGGTTTTTTTTTCCTTGGCTATTCCACCTCTACCAAAGTATATAGGGTGTTTAACAAAAGTGTATGGTGGTTAAAGAGTCTATGAATATTGTTTTTGATAAGTCTAGCAAACTTGATCTTGGGAAAGATGCTCTTATTAATGACATTGTAGGTGACTTTGCAATCTAAGGAAAAAGTGATTGATCTTGAATGTAATGAACCACCACAAGAAGTAGAAGAATTTCAACCTCAACAAGAAGAGAACTAAGCTCAAAGACTACCCAAACGAGAAGATACTCTAATAATAACACAAAGGATCTTATCATTGGTGAGACCTCAAATGGAGTAAGTACTAGAGCTTAATTGCATGCCCTAGATAATAATCTCGCTTTTGTTTCTCAAATTGAGCCAAAGTCAATCGACGAGGCTCTTGGTGGTGAAAGTTAGGTGATTATTATGCAAGAGGAACTTAACCAATTTGAGAGAAACAAAGTTTAGGAACTTATTCTAAGTCATAAAGAACATTTGGTTGTAGGTTGGAAATCGGTGTTTAGAAATAAGTTAGATATGCTAGATTGGTTGCTAAGAGTTACAAACAAGAGGAAGACATTGATTATGATGAAACTTTTGCCCCTGTAGTAAGATTAAGGGCCATTAAGATTCTATTAGCATATTCTTGTTATATGAAATTTAAGCTTTGTCAAATGGATGTGAAAAGTGCATTTTTAAATGGCCTCACTGAGGAGGAAGTTTATGTTGAACAACCTCCAGGTTTTTAGTCTCATGATTTCCCAAATCATGTTTTAAAATTAATTAAAGCCTTATATGATTTGAAATAAGCTCCAAGAGCTTAGTATAAAAGGCCTCGTTCATTTCTCTTGCAAATTGATTTTGATAAAGGCAAGGTTGATACTACTTTGTTTGTGAAAAGGCATAACAAAGATATACTCATTGTGCAAATATATGTTAATGATATTATAATTGGTGCTACTAATGGATCTCTTTGTGAAGAGTTTGTTAAATTTATGACTATGTAACTTGAGATGAGCATGATGAGTGAGCTCAAATTCATTCTTGGTCTTCAAATTAAGTAAACCAAAGAGGGCATCTTCATCAACCAAGCCAAGTACACACAGGAGCTATTAGACTAGGATGGTTAATCTTAAGTCTAGAACCTCCTTTGATATTGACAAAGGAGATTGATCGTCACTAATATTTCAAATAAGTGTTGATTTTACAGAAATAGATAAATCTCTCAAGAAGAGATGGAATGAGTTGTTAAACTCCAAAGTAACATGTGAATCATGACCGCAATCTAGGATTTGCGACTGCGACTCATGTTAAAACATGTTGAAAATCAGGTAGGCGAAATCGAGGAGTCATTCTCGGTTGCGACCAATAAAAAAAAAGGAGCCCAATTGTGATAGTGGAATTTACGGTCTATGTTGCGCCAAAATAGCAACCACGATGTTCAAAAACTCCCAAATAAGAATCAAATTCACAATTAGAGCTTGACAAGTGTCCAAGGAAGCCGTTGGAAGACAAAAATCCTGAATGCTACATATTGGTAGCGACTGCGAATTCTAACAGTAAAAATTGCAAGATTTGGAAGGTTGTTTCACGGTCTATACAAGTGAAGTCGCGACCACTTTTTTTATTAGTTGAAGAAACACAACGGCTATATTTTCCTAAAGAACCAATGAGAAGCTGACACGTGAACCAGCCGTTAGACACAAACGGGATTTTTCACTGAAACTTTTAGCTACCATAAGGACATTTAGAAATCACGATCAGGATTTCATCCTGACAAGTAATTAATGCAGAATCTGCCTAGCATGTCTCAAGGATTTGGTGAGCTATGATTTGCAATGTCTCTTTGGTGAATTTTAGGTATAAATACACCACCAAACGGCCATGAATAGGTTGCTAAGACATTTATTACAAGTGATTAAAGCTCTCAATCTTTGCTACTCATTTTCTTCAATTTTCTTTATGAAATTGTAAGTGTTAGGTGTAAGCATTAAACACCAAGTTGTAAGGTTGTAGTGTGATCCTGCAAAAACACTCCAAGATAGGTTTAAGTGTGAGCCTAAAGAAACACTTGAGTGAGGTTGTGTGTTAGCCTAAAAACATTGTAAGGTTATGTGTGAACCATTAAAACACAAGTTGTATAAGTTAGGTGTGAGCTTGAAAACACCATGAGATAGTGAAATACCAAATTGGTCAATTGGGGAGTGGATGTAGGGTCAATTATACCTGAACCACTATAAATCGGTTGTCTCCATTCTACTCATTTTTCTTCTCCTCTTATTTGTTCTTGAAATTTTTTGTTCACCAATTCAACCCTCCCTTCTTAGTGCCAAGGGACAATAAGTGTTATCAAAGCTTT
The DNA here is from genome assembly GCA_949677035.1 of Omphalea diandra. NCBI lineage: Eukaryota > Viridiplantae > Streptophyta > Magnoliopsida > Malpighiales > Euphorbiaceae > Omphalea > Omphalea diandra. The sequence continues at coordinate 61,297 of CATIWR010143067.1, forward strand.
GTTTTCACAAGTCAAACCTTCATTGGGTGAAATAAGATCATGGCACAAGAAGCGATCCACTCATAACTCAGGCCACATTTTGATGGAACTGACTATACTCATTAGAAGTATAGGATGGAGATATACCTTGGCATATATGTGGTGGAACTTTGGGATGTAGTTATCAAAGAATGGAAGCCACCCACAAAGGTTGTAGATGGTAGTGAAGAGTTGATCCTAAAGGAGGAATGGATTGAAGCTCATAGAAAGTCCAATGGGAAAAATAAAAGAGCAATGGCTATTCTCCTAAGCTCCATCTCTAGAGAAGAGATTGGGAGAGTACAACATTGTCAAACCGCATATGCAATTTGGAAGAATAGAGAATTATCATGAAGGCACTACTGTTGTCAAGTCAAGCCGTTTGGAGATGTATGTCACCGAATGGGAACTCTTCATGATGAAGGACAATGAGACCATCATATAAATGACCAACAAACTCTTGTCCATTGTCTCAAACATGAAGAAGTTTGGAAGAGCTCTCACCATTTATGAGGTAAACACCAAAATCCTTAAAACTCTTCCATTTGACAAATTTGGTGCTAGAGAGTGCAGCATACAATAATCCAATCTGGAGATTGGAAAGGTCCCAACTAATGTGCTAATAGACAAATTCTTGACTCATGAGTTGGCCTTGCAAAAGGATGAGCAAATGAAGAAGTTAAGAGGCCAAGGAGAATAACCTGAAAAGAGAACCATAGCTCTCAAAGCATCAACCAAGGAGAAGTATACACTTCCTAAAGTGATGAAGATAGTGATAAAGAGGAAGAGGAGCTAGCAATGCTCTCTAGAAGAATAAAGGAGTTGATAAGAAGAAGAAAGTAGAGAAGAGTCTTCAAGAAAACTGCCCCAAGTCCAAAAGGAAGATCAAACAATGTCACATGTTATGAATGTGGCAAACAAGGGCACATGAAGCGTGATTGTCCCAAAATGAAGAAGAAGAATAAGAGATGGGAAAAAGAAAAGAAGAAAAGCTTTTCAGCCACTTGGGTTGATAGCTCAAGTGAGGAAGAAGAAGAAGGAGAAGTGGCTGACATATGCTTCATGGCATAAGAGGACTCAACACAAGAGGTAAGTACTTCTTCCCATTCAAATTCTGATTATGAAATAGATGAGATAGATGAAGAGCTTTTGGAAGCTCTAACCATAAGGTGTGACAAACATAAGTCACAAGTAAAGACCTATAGGAAGAAGTGCTTGAGATTAGAAGATGAATACAAGACTCTAAATGAGCTTATAAATGAGTTGAGGACTTCTAATGAAGAACTCAAAAATTCTATAGAAATACTATCTATATCATCTTCTTCCTTAGTCTCACTTAGAAAGGAGAATGACACTCTTAAAGTAGAAGTCATTGAGCTTAGAAGCTCAATCTAAAAATTTCACAAAGGAAAAGAGGCCTTAGACACCCTAATCGTGTCACAAAGACCATATCTACTTAGGTATGGTCTAGGCTTTAATGGAGCTTCCTCATCTTCTACAACTACTTTTGTGAAATCATCTATACCTCAAACTTCCAGCATTAAAGAAATTGGGAAGAAAAATGCTCATAGCACTAAGCCTTCTATGCCTAAGGGTAAAAGGAAGGCTCCCCAAAACTCTAGAACCAAGACTCAAAGAGCTAACCATGCCTACATTTACAACAAAAAGCATGGTCATCCTCATAAAAAATCTTCTACTCCTACTCATCATACATGTTCATGCATGTATTCATATGACCATGGTATGAAAAGGCCCCCTACTCATACTAAATATGTGCAAAGGAGAAAGACTCCTGAGTCTAAACTCTAATGCCATTATTGCATGAAATATAGGCATATTAACATCCATTGTTACATTAGGAAGGCTCATCTCAAGTTAGAGGATCCTTCAATTTCTAACCCCCAAGGACCTAAGTTTGCTTGGGTACAAAAAAAAAAAAAGGTGATTAACATTTATTTTGTAGGGAAGTGTGACAACCACCAAATCAAGCAATTGGCATGTGGATAGTGGATGTTCCAAGCACATGACTGATAATAGAAAGCTATTCACGACATTGAAAGAAAAAAAGGGTGGAGATGTCACATTTGGTAACAATGCCAAGGGTAAGGTCATTGGCATTTGAATGATAGGTAAGAATGGTTATTCATTGATTAAGTGTAAGTCAATTGTGTGATAAAGGCAACAAAGTCACCTTTGATCTAAAAGAATGCCGAGTCACCACTTTAGTGGATGATGAGGTTATTTTCAAGGGTGAAAGGAAATGCAATACCTACTCAATTGACTTAGACAATTTGGCTAACCAATCTTTCAAGTGTCTTATGCCTATAAGCAATGAAGCATGGTTATGGCATAGAAGACTTGGGCATGCAAGCATGAAACTTCTTCAAATCTAAAGGAGAACTAGTAGAAGGGCTTCCCAAGATAAACTTCTCTAAAGACAAGACATGTGGTCCTTGCCAAATGGGGAAACAAGATCATGCCTCACATAAAGCCAAAAAGGTTGTAAGTTCATCTAGACCTCTTCAACTTATTCATATGGACTTGATAGGACCTATTAAAAGTGCTAGCCTAAGTGGAAAACATTAAGCACTAGTCCTAGTTGATGATTACTTTAGATTTTCATGGGTATCCTTCTTAGCTCATAAGAATGATTCATTTAATGTTTTTAAAAGTTTTGCAAAAAGAGTTCAAAATGAAAAAGGTTACTTCATATCTTATATTAGAAGTGACCATGGAAAAGAATTTCAAAATGAATCTTTTGAAAATTATTGTTTAGAGAATGGAGTTTTTCACAAATTTTCAACTCCTATAACACCATAACAAAATGGTGTTGCAAAGAGGAAAAATAGGACTTTGGTAGAGATGGCTAGGACAATGCTCAATGAGTATTCATTACCTAATTACTTTTGGGCCGAAGCCATCAATACCTATGTTATATTGCAAATAGAGTTTTCAAAAGACTCATTCTCAATAAAACATCTTATGAGAATTATGATGCAAGTGCTACATTTTGAACACCCAAGATATCATACCTTAGAGTATTTGGATGTAAGTGCTACACTTTGAACACTAAGGATAATCTTGGAACTTTTGATTCCAAAACTAATGAAGGAGTCTTCTTAGGTTATTCCACCATTAGTAAAGCATATAGAGTCTTTAACAAAAGTACAATGGTAGTTGAAGAGTCTACGAATGTTGTATTTGATGAATCTAGTAAGCTTGATCTTGGGAAATGTACTTTTATTGATGACCTTGTAGGTGAACTTAAAAAGATAGACTTAGAAGATCCTACAAGTAAAGATGAAAATATCTCATCAAAAGTGGATGAAGACCAAAAATATCAACAACAAGAAGAGCCAAGATAAGAACTACCCAAAGATTGGAGATTCTCTAAGTATCATCCCAAAGACTTGATCATTGGTGATACATCAAAGGGTGCAAGTATTAGATCTCAATTTCATCATTTAGATAATAATCTTGCTTTTGTTTCTCAACTTGAGCCAAAATCATTAGATGAAGCTCTTAATGATGAGAGTTGGGTACTTGCTATGCAAGAAGAACTCAACCAATTTGAGAGAAACAAAGTATAAGAACTTGTCCTTAGGCCTAAGGAACACCTAATTATAGGTTGTAAGAGGGCGTTTAGGAACAAGTTAGATGAGCTAGGGATCATCACTAGAAACAAGGCTAGATTGGTTGCCAAAGCGTACAACTAAGAGGAAGGCATAGACTATGATGAAACCTTTGCCCCTATAGCAAGGTTAGAGACCATTAGGATTCTTTTAGCATTTGCATGTCATATGAACTTCAAACTTTTTTAAATGGATGTGAAAAGTGCTTTCTTAAATGGTATCATTGAGGAGGAAGTTTATGTAGAACAACCTCTAGGTTTTGAATCTCATTGTTCCCCTATTCATTTTTTTAAACTAAACAAAGCCTTATATGGTTTAAAACAAGCTCTGAGAGTTTGGTATGAAAGGTTCAGTTTATTTATTTTGCAAATGAGTTTGAAAAAGGGAAGGTTGACACCACGTTATTTGTGAAAAGTACAATCATGACACTTTAATTGTCTAAATCTATGTTGATGATATTATCTTTGGTGCTACTAATGAATCCCTTTGTGAGGAATTTGCTAAGTGTATGACTACAAAATTCAAAACGAGCATGATGGGAGAGCTCAAATTCTTTATTGGTTTACAAATAAAGCAATCCAAAGAAGCGATCTTCATCAACTAAGCCAAATACACAAGAGAAATGCTCAAGAAATTTGGCATGGAAGTTTGCAAGGTAGCTAAAACTCCAATGAGTAGTACCATCAAACTAGACAAAGACGAATAGAGTAAGGCGGTAGATGAAAAGAGATATCGAGGTATGATTAGATCTATACTCTATCTTACTACTTCTAGGCCATATATAATGTTTAGTGTTTGCATGTGTGCTAGGTTTCAATCTTCTCTTAGGGAATCTCATTTAAATGCAGTTAAGAGAATTTTCAAATACTTATATGGCACAATTCACTTAGGACTTTGGTATCCTAGGAACTCTTCCTTTAGCCTAGTAGGGTATTCGGATGCAGATTATGCAGGAAGTCTCTTAGATAGAAAAAGCACTTCCGGGACTTGTCAATTTATAGGAGAATGTTTAGTCTCTTGGTTTACTAAGAAGCAAGTATCGGTTGCCTTATCTACCACGAAACCTAAGTATGTGGTTGTTGGTTGTTGTTGCAGCCAAGTTCTATGGATGAAACAACAATTAAAAGACTTTGGCAAAACAATTGATCACATTCCTATCAAATGTGATAATACAAGTGCTATTAATCTCTCTAAGAATCCCATCCAACACTCCAGGAGTAAGTATATTGATATTAGGCATCACCTTTTTAGGGATCATGTCTAAAAAGGAGATGTTGTGTTGGAATTTATTGACACAATCAACTTGCAGACATTTTCACTAAACCTCTAAATGATGAAAGGATGAACTTTATTAAGAGAGAATTGGGAATGTTCGATGGAAGTTCCCTAAAGTGAAAACTTTGATGCTTTGACTAATTGTTATGTATGTTATGCATAAGTGATGATTGTATGAACATGTTTATTATTTATTTCTAGTGGATCACATGTTTTCAAAATTTTCTCATACTTATCCTTGCTGACTCATAATTCGCGATCGTTATTTCTTGTTCACAGTTGCGAATTATAAGTTAACTTTACTCGGCTGTGAAATGTCAAATCGCAGCCATGAAAATTACTCTCCACCTTGAATTTTGGCCAGTCTTTCGAAAATATAACTGTTGACATGTCGTTTCCCAAGGAAAATGTCTGTTACTCACATTTTTTGGAATTTATGTTCGCGACTTCCTATTTCGCGGATGCGAATTAGAGTAATCGCTTAGGCAATTAAGTGATTTGATTGCCAACCATTTTCAACCCTTCATTTAATCCATTTATAGCCATTTATAGTCGTTAGATGTCTCTTTAGAGCCTATATAAACCCTCTAAATAGTGCTTTTCATCCCAACTTCATATCTCAAACTTTCAAATCTTTAATTTTCTCTAAATCTCTCAAGTTCTTCATGGCACCAAAAAAATCTTCCAGAGCTGAGAAAGGCAAGGGTATAGCACAACTCTCCGCCTCTCCTTCCCTCATCTATATGAAGGGAGTGACCCGTGAAGAAAAGGAGAGACATAAGGCAAACCTCTCCAAAGTCATCCTACCTAACAAAATATCCTCCATCTTTCTATTTGAGACTCTTGGCATTCCTATCCAACCTTGGTTGGAATGAGTTCATTTTTAGAGATGAACTGGGGTATGAGGAGATAGTCTGAGAATTCATGTGCACGGTTCAGCTGAGCCGTAAAGCAGAATCTTCTATCAGGCAGTACAGTCTCATCTTTTGAGCTTTTAGGGATCCATACTTCATCACCTTCGAGCAACTGTCCTCCCTCTTCAACCTCTAAATCGATGAGCACATTCCATTTATTATTTTGACTCTCGATGTTAAATATTCAGAGTTTTGGGCAGAAGTTTTGATTAAAGCGAGACACGACCCAATATCCTCTATTGCAAAGCACATAAAGACTTTGCCTTTGTGGATTCTTCACCGCATCATTACCTTCTCCATCAATGCGGGGGGTGATGGGAATGATAAGGTCTCATAAAAAGATATTGCATTCCTCTTTTGTCTTATTAAGAACCAACTGCTCCAAATTGGCCGTTATCTCGTAGATCAACTGATCCACATGAGCACAAAGCTGAAGAGTCACTTTCTGCTCCCCTCTCACGTCACCGCAATCTATCGATTTGTGGGACCACTTGATGAGGATAAGGATATGCTACTTACTAAGAAGTATCTACCCTCGCAAAACTTTTTAGACCTCACCTACCTCATCAACGCCAAGGTAATTCATCCAGATTCTTATGTATACCTTCTTAGTGCTTTTAGGGCTAAGTGTATGGAGAGCTCGTAAGCTTCCAAGCGGAAGCGTCTATGTCTTGAAGAAGTTTCTCCATTTGCTCCTCCACCACTTAAGCCTAAGTCTAAAGTATCCCTCTCCACCATCAATAGCAAGCTTGATAAGCTTATGCAGATGATGAAGAGATGATCTCTATTCCTCTCCCACCTCCACATCGATATGGTGGATCTCTAAGAGAAACTTGGAGTTCCACCTTGCCATCCCCCCGACTTCACGAATTTCGAAGGTACACAAGATAGGGATGAAGGTGTGAAAGATATAGATGAGGCTGAGGGTGGCCTCCAAGAGCATGAGGATGACTATTCTAGATATGACAGTGATTCTCCAGTCCTTTAGATTTTAGGTTTCTCTATGTACTTTTTCTTTCCTTAGTTTACTTTTTGTAATCGAAAACTTTGTGATTCCACATTTGGTATATCTATAAAAGTTTGTTCTTTTTTTTTTTTTTTACATATCTTTATGTTAAGCAATTACTTTTATCTTTATGATTAATGTTTGTTCCTTACATGCTTTTGCTTTATACTTGTTCTTACGCTCCTTCATAATTTATGCCTTCAATTTCCGTTTAATTATCTTTCATCTTATCTAACCTTTTTTATCTTGCCAAAGGGGAAGAGATAAGATAAGATAAGATACGAGTGAAAAATTATCTAAAGGAAAGATAACTAATTAAGGGGGAGTGAGTGCATAAGTTGAGGGGGAGCATCTAAGAAGCAACCTAACTTCACTCTTAGAAATCTTTGCTAAAGCATCTTAAGTGATTATCAATTCTAAGTATGATTCAATTTTACTTTTCTACACTTATTTTTCACTTTGGATCAATCCAAGTTGTCAAAATAAAAAAGGGAGACATTGTTGGACTAGGATGGTTAATCCTAAGTCTAAAACCTCTTTTGATCTTGACAAATAAGATTGATCATCACTAATATTTCAAATAAGTGTTAATTTTATAAAAATAGATAAATCTCTCAATAAGAGATGGAAAGAGTTGTTAAACTCCAGAGTAACATGTAAATTGCAACTGCAATCCAAGATTCGTGATCGCGACTCATGTTAAAACATACTGAAAATCAAGTAAGCAAAATCGCGGAGCCATTTTCGACCACGACCCATGAAAAAGAAGGAGCCCAATTGTGAAAGTGGAATTCACAGTCTGTGTCGCGCTAGAACTGCGACTTTCAAAAACTCCCAGATAAGAATCAAGTTCACAATTAGAGCTTGACAAGTGTCCAAGGAAGCTGTTGGAAGACAAAAATCACGAATGCTACATGTTGGTATCGATCGCAAATTCTGACAGCAAAAATTGCAAGATTTAGCAGGCTGTTTCATGGTCACAGTTGCAGTCTGTACAAGTAAAGTCGCGACCACTATTTTTGTTAGCTGTAGAAACACAACGACTATATTTTCATAAAGAACCAATGGGAAGCTAGACTAGCAGTTAGACACAAATGAGATTTTTCATCGTAGCTTTTGGGTTCTATAAGGAAATTTGGAAATCGCAACTGCGAAGGATCAGTAGCGATCGCGATTTCATCCTGATAAGCAATTAATGCAAAATCTACCTAGCATGTTTCAAGGATTTGGTAAGCTATTATCTGCAACGTCTCTTTGGTGAATTTTGGGTATAAATACACCACTAAACAACCATGAATAAGGTTGCTAAGAAATTTATTACAAGTGATTAAAGCTCTCAATCTTTGCTACTCATTTTCTTCAATTTTCTTTATGAAATTGTAAGTGTTAGGTGTAAGCATTACACACCAAGTTGTAAGGTTGTAGTGTGATCCTACAAAAACACTCCAAAATAGGTTTAATTGTGAGCCTAGTGAAACACTTGAGTGAGGTTGTGTGTTAGCCTAAAACACATTGTTGTAAGGTTGTGTGTTAGCGTAAAAACACATTATTATAAGGTTGTGTGTGAGCCTTTAAAACACAAGTTGTATAAGTTGGGTGTGAGCTTGAAAACACCTTGAGATAATGAAATACCCAATTGGTTAATTGGGGAGTGGACGTAGGGTCGATTATACCCGAACCACTATAAATCAGTTGTCTCCATTCTACTCATTTTTCTTCCCCTCTTATTTGTTCTTGAAATTTTTTATACACCAATTCAACCGCCCCCCTCTTCCTCTTCTTGGTGCCAAGGGACAACAATGCATATGTAATTTACCTTAACCTGTTGCATGAAGAAACTTCCCAAACCTTGATGAGAGGTGTCGCTATAAACTACAAATCCTTCATTACCTATAGGAATGGCTAACACTAAAGCATATGTCAATTTATTTTTCAATTATCAAAACTCTCCTGACATGCCTTATACCATTGAGATGTTGTATTTTTTTTTTTTAAAGCAACTTAGTTAAAGAAGCAATTATAAGTGAAAAACCTTTAACAATCAATGATAATACCCATCTAGTCCTAAGAAACTTCAGACTTCTGCAACACTCTTCAATTTTGTTTAGATCCACCTCTATGCCCTTTTTAGAAACTATATGTCCTAAAAATACCACATGATCAATATAGAACTCGCACTTGCTTAATTTAGCAAACAACTGTTTTTCTCCTAAAATTTGCATTACAATCCTTAAATGTTGTTCATGGTCCTCTTTGCTGCTTAAATACACTAAAATGCCATCAAGAACATAATTATAAATTGATCTAAGGTTGAAACACTGTGTTCATGAGAGCCATGAATGCAGCTAGTGCATTAGCAAAACCAAATGGCATCACAAAAAATTCATAATGCCCATACTTGGTTCAAAAAGTAGTCTTTGGTACATCTGGGTTTGAAATTTTGAACTGATAATAGCCTGATTTCAAGTCAATTTTAGAAAACACCCTTGATCCCTACAACTGGTCAAACAAATCATCTAGTCTCGACAAAGGATATTTGTTCTTCACAGTAACTTGATTCAATTGCCTATAATCAATACATTGCCTTATTGTCTCATCTTTCTTTTTAACAAATAGCACTGGAGCACCCCAAGGTGACACACTAGGTTTGATAAATCCCTTTTCAAGTAATTATTGTAATTCAGTCTTCAATTCTCTCAACTCAGCTAAAGTCATCCAATAAGATGGAATGGATATCAGTGTTATTCCTAGAATTAACTTAATCATAAATTATATCTCCCTGTCAGGTGGCAAACCAGGTAAGTCAGCTAAAAATACATCTAGAAACTCATTTACCACTGGAATGTTCTCAAGTTATTCATTTGTGAACCTTATGTCTATAATATGTGCTAGATAAGCCTTATGACCACCTATAATCCTACAAAAAGCCTTTATAGCATAAACTAGACATGCAAGCACAATTTGTATTTCCCCTTAAAACACAACCCTTGTTTGATTTAGAGATTCTAAAATAACTTCCTTAGTAAAATAATTCAATATTGCATGATATTTGGTCAACCAGCCCATACCCAGTATCACATTAAATTCACATAGTGGCAATAGTACTAGATCTATATTCAACTTAATGTTATCAATGTAAATCACATAATCATGGCATACCTTATCCACAATCATCACATCTCTCAAAGGAGTACTCATACATAGGTTAAAACCTAAAGGATGATGCTTACTACATAATTGGGATGGCATATTCAATGAGATGAATGAATGTGTAGAGCCAGGATCAATTAATACATTATCTTTTACATCATGGAGAAAACTTTTACCAGTGATAACTTATGAAGCAGCAATGACTTCTTGCCTAGTCATGAAAAATAGTCTAGGCCACATTTGAGGTTTAAAATTTTGACCTTCTAGTATGCACATCCCTTACCCAGCTATAGTTGCTCTACCTCTTCCTCTGCCCCTACTAAAAGATACTCTAACCCCACTTACTTTTGAAACCTCAATTGTGGACTCTAATGTAGCTTTACCTCTACCTCCCTCTAACATTTTAGATCTTTCAAGACAATCTCTAAGCATATGATCAAAAGACCCATAAAAGTAACACCCATAAGTTAGTTTCCTATATTCACCCATATGTTGTCTCCCACAATGTATACATGAGGTCTTTGTTGCATAGCTTGGCCTTGACCTCTACCTACATAAGATGAAACTCATAGCCACCTGCCTCTATAGCTAAAGTAACCATCCCTGGCACTAGACTGTGATGGCATATAATCTCAACATTTTTCTTTTTTCCTAATAAAATCTCTTAATAGGCCTCCTTTTTACTCATTACTCTATCCTTTATTTACTATAAGAAAATACAACAATAACTACTAAAAATTAGCTACCACCTGTTTTAATAGCTATTTAACGACTACTTAACAACTAAATAGTGACTAAATTAAAAAGCAAAATGATTAGTGATTTATTAGCGACTATGTAGTTGCTAAATATTCCACTAAAAAATGGTGCCAACTATTAGTTATCGAGTGTAGTAGCTATTTAGTCATTATTTAGCGACTGCATCACATGTAGTAGTTTTTTTTTATCTCTATTTAGCGACTATATCATTTGTAGTAGCTAAATAAGTGACTCGTATCTATACTTAGCTACTACCTCTTTATTATTAGCTAAACTTAGCTACAACTTTTTATAGTTGCTAAATTTTTTAATGATATTTATTAACCACTACAAAGGTATGTAGTTATTATTTAGCTGCTACAATTTAGTTAGTCATTAAATAACAATTATATTAGTTAGTAGTTGAACCTAATTTCCTCTTGCCTTTCACTCGCTCTCCCTACTTTAGCCATTCTATTTTGTTTTCTCTTATCTATCGTATTACTCACCCATGTAGCCACCAGATGTCCTCCTAAACCCAGCCATCACCAACTCCTCCTTTACATTTTTATTGCTACTACTACCGCCACTGCTAATATCAAAAGCATCACCTCCACTTCCCCTTCTCCTCCTCCTTGATATTCATCGCTTGGAACCTTCATCTTCTTCACTCAAATCTACTAAATTGAAGCCTTCAAACTTTATCCTTCATAATTATTCACCAAATCAAATCTAAGTAACCTGTAAGGCTATAATTAATTTTTAATTTTGTTTCATTTTCATATGTTATTTGAAAGATAAGATCTAGAAATGGATAAAGGGCTTCTTTTTTGGGATTTGATCGTATAAGATTGGACTTAGAATTGTTATTGGAATGGATGAAAATGGAAATATGGCGATGTTCTTATTATTGTTGATTTTATTCGATATTTTTGTTGCTTTTATTGCTTTTAATGTTTAGAAGATTTATAATCACCAATACTACAAATTAAGTAAGTCTTCACTCTATCCATATATATTTAATATCATATTCTTTATCAGATAGACAATAATGTTTAATGATTTTTATCTTTATTTATTTGTTTTTTTTAAGGTATCTCTATCACCAAGTCTTATTCCTATTCAAAATAGTATTAAGACAACATCAATTGAGATAAGTAGTTTAAAGGATCAAAAGGTTGTTCATTCTTCTTCTAAGAGTTTTGTACTATTAGGACTATCGATTCACCTCCTTAAAACATAGGGGACACTCAGATGATTGATGGAATAGCTAGTAAGGATGACCAAAAGATAGATTCCTAATTAAGGGTTGGTTTTAATTGCACTGGGATGCAAAGGTAGTACAAGGATTAAAATTTATTGGTTGCCTGCATTTTCAATTTTGATACTAGTAATTTCCATTGAATTCATGATGATTCAAGTTTCAATTTTATTTGTCTATTATGGGGAAATTGTCTTGTTTCTAGTTTTGATTTGAAGGTCTGCATTTTCCATAAGGACTAGGATTGGTGTAAAAACTAGTGAAAAGGGGTATATAACAATGACATTGGTATTAGTTTGTAATATTAAGCTATTGGCATGAGTGAAATTCAATTTCATCCCATATTCATTAGGAGAAAACTGTGTGACTTCACTAGTTACTACCATGGTGTGAACTGTGACACTTGCTTGGAGTAAGGGCAAAAAGTAAGAAAATGAGGCATCTATATGATTCTCTAATCTTTATTTGCCTCATCATTTTTACGACTTTGAGTTCCAAGAAATAAATGAAGTGGTGAAACACTATCCTCAAGGATACCATGAGGCTGATAAGGAGGGATGACCTCACTTTATTTAGTATTAAATAATTAAACTCAACATCCTTTACCCCATTTATATGTTCACTATTACTATTGATATCTATATATGTCCTATGGTTCATATATGTATATAAATGGATTCTTTAATTTCAAGTTTAATTTAGATTCTAATTAATAATTAATTTTGTATATTCATCAACAAGTTAAAATCTTTTTATGCTTATTATTATCTAAAGTTATACTTATGATATGATAATTTCTGAGGCATGTGTAAGTGTCATCTTCATAAGACAAGAAAATATTCACTTGTTTCGTACGTGGACCAACAACATCATGATAATGGCTTTATAGCTATTAGTTATAATGAAATGAATAACTTCAATCACATCCTGAAACAAAATAAAATTTGTGGTTTGTCATGCTTTTCACTCATTTTCTAATTTATGTGATATATATATATATATATATATATATATATATATATATATATTTCATTCACTATTTATTTTCCTTTATATTATGTAGAGCAAGTCCTCACTTCTCTACATAGGCATGCAAAATGGATTTTATTTGTTTTTTTCTTTTTTAAAAAATCTTTAAAAATAGAGAGTCTATGTGTTCTTAATTATTTATATATTCATTAATATAATAAATAATGCATTGTTGTTAGCCTGTTAAGTTATTATGTGCTTAGTTTTCTAAAGCAATCTCAAGTTATCAATATATAAATAAAGTATGGTTAGTTAATATTAATAAATTATGAAATGCAGTTTAATTATATATAAATGGAGTTTGTTAGTATGTATTTCTTTTTTTTTTTATAGATTGAATTACTAAAAACTAGGTTTTTCAAGACATGGTCTTAGGGACTTAAACAATTCACAAAAACTACAAGGGAACTTATTTCACATATTCAGAAGATTGATGGTGATAATTACTTTGAGGTAGTCATTTTATTCTTTATAAGATTTATCCTTCCTTGCAATAGATGAACAACAGATTTATAATTTTCATGACATTAACTGAATATGCGATTTCAATCCCTTAATAACATGTTCATCATTAATGGTGGTACTACCAAATGCAAGAGAACTTTGTCAAGAATTTAGGAGAATACAAACTCTTTCTCACTTTCTTTTTGTTAGCATTGTTTGATCTTTTTGTTGATTTATTTTGACCATTTTGTTCCTTCAACATTTGTTTCCAGGCAATAGAGATGGAAAACATCAAATATGATGAGGTGGTTGAGTTCTATATATATATATATACACACACACACACACACACACACACACACACACATGAGATTTATTTTGATTATTTATATTATATTTTGTTTGATGAATTTTTAAATTTGATTTTGAATTATAGAGGAATGAAGCTATTCACATGTCAATGGATTCCTAAAAATCAATAACCAAAAGCTTTTATCTTTATCTGCCATTGTTATGCCATGGAATGCAACACCACCATGAATAGTTAGTACTGATAATTATATATGCAATTTTACAAATTAACATGTAAATTTATAATACTTTCATGCCAATTAGTGGACATATTTGTGCAATTTTACATATAAACTTGTAAATAAAAAATACTATCATTAGATTCATTGTTTTAATTAGTTTCTTTTATCTATGATATTACCTCAACCAATTTTTCTACAATATATAATGGAACTAAATCTTTCATTCATTCCAATCTATTAAGGGTCATTAACATTTTTGTTTTCTTCCTTCTAGTTTGCAGCTTTGTAAATGGAACCTCAGTCAGAGAAAATTTGCAAATGGAACCTCAACTCGAGAAACATATCGATGCCAAGAACAAGCTTGAAGGGATGGCTCATACTCATGTTTATTCTTCTTTTTTTTTTTTTCTTTGGATGACATACCATTTCAATGTATTTTGTCACTCTCTAAATGTACTTTTTCTTTTTAAAACATGGGAGTTTAATGTATTTTTCCTTTATTCTCATAATAGAATATTATAATTTCATTTTATTTCAACTTGTAAGATTTATATTGAAATATTAATAAGCTAATAATTAATTAAATTAAATTAATATTCAAGAAAAATTATTAGTGTCTTAGCTACTACCAAAATATAGTAGCTAAATAATAATGACTAATATTAATAAATAATTTAAATGTAATTAAATTCAATATTTTCAAAAACATTTTAGTAATTAGTAGCTAAATAGGATCTATTTAGCTACTACAAGCAAGTTAGTAGCTAAACAATAGTCATAGCTAAGTAGTCACTATTCACCTACTACTAGAACATTAATAACTAAAGCTTAGACCTTAGCAAATATACAATATAGTGGACAAATAGTCGTTATTTAGAGACTACTTAACGACTAATCATGCGTAACAGCTATATAGCTACTATTTAGTTACTAAATTTAGCTTAATAGCGACTACAACATGTTAGTCCCTAAGCTCCTTAACTACTACAAAAATAAGGCTTAGCTACTACTTTTTCTATAATAGCTAAATCTGATTTTTTTTTTGTAGTGTATTTTCTAATCTTGCCACCCTGATTGCAGCAGCTTTTAACTTGGTATAACTCTCAAGATCTATAGTTGTGATCTTACTTCTGATCTCATATCTCAGTTCCTCTTCAAACTTTTAACATTTGTCTTTGTCAATGGTCACCATAAAGGATGCATAATGAGATAACTGATTAAAATTTACCTCATATTCTAATACAGTCATCTCCCCCTATTTTAGATTTAGAAATTCTCTTTTTTTTTTTTTGTCATCTTTATACACTTCTGGCATGTAATTATTGTTGAACTTGCAAAAAAAATCATCCCATATAAAGACTGGAGGTTGGGCATCACTCCTTGGAACGGTTTCCCACCGATCATATGCATTCCTATGTAATAATGACACTACACAATAAAACTTTTCTTATGATGTGCATTCATCAAATTTAAAACTCTATCTTTTTTTTAGTCATGTCTTTGCCACTACTAGATTTATAATACCATTGAAGTCAACTGCACCCTATTTTCTCAATTTGACATACCTTCTTTCTCTTTGATTTTCTAGACCTTACACTGTCTATTCACCAATTTTATATTGTGGTTGCCCATGAGGTATATATTATGCATGAGAATGTGTAGGAGATCTAACTCTGTCAACAAGTTGATCTCTCGATAGTTGGCATGATGCTTTTATGGAATGCAAATCGACTGACTCTTATCTCCTTGGTTAGTCATGGGTACTACAATGACTGCCCTATGCTAATGCCCTATAGACATATAAGACTGTTATATGATAACGCATAATAGTGCAAAAGTCATGTCATATTCTTATGTATATCTCTATGGAACCTATCCCTACTTTGATACCAAAAACTATAACACCATTGACATTTATTAGGCATGACATTCATATCTAAAAATTCATATGCATAAAGGTTAACTCATCATTCATACATAACTCAATAGGTATTTAATGTAAATCATTCATACATAACTCAACAGGTATTTAATGTACACATATCTTAACCCATTTAATGTTGGTAACCACAAATTGATTCCTAACTAGGTAATTGTACATGACATAAGGATAAAGAGAGAGTGAAAATCTAGCCAGCAACCTATGCTCCATGTGTTTATAAGCAAAACTTTATCTCTAAAGTGCCCAAACCTTATACTTCACTATCTAAAAATAATGGTTGTGATTTGCGACTCAATGAATAAAAATAAGAATAAGATTTTAATGATACAATCAATAATCAATCATTAAGATACATTATAAGTACAAGTATTAACTTATGCAAGTGCAAATACAATAAACTATTTCATTTTTTTGTGACCTTGCAAGGCAAAAACTACTCCCAAGATTTCATATGAATTAAGTGACATTTGATTTTACTGGCCAACATATAACATATGATTCATTTATCAATAACATGTGCCATACAAAGACACATTGGTCCCTTTTTTCCAATTGATTTTCAAGTGTTTAACAAACCAGTCACAACATCTTTTTAGTTCCATATGTAAGTGTTCATTCATAATGGTATACCAAGAAACCATTAAGATCATATAATTCTCACTTGACTTGTATTCAAATGTAAAATGTCACAATTTAATCACATATACACATAATAGAACCCAATCATATCTTGAAATCATCACACATATGTCAAAATGAGATTGCATGCTTGATATGAAAATACGACCATGTTTCATGCAAGTTGACCTAGTACTTATGCTTATTATTCATGTATGGTAGCCTGACCTTGCTGCACTCTCACAACAATA
Organism: Omphalea diandra; assembly: GCA_949677035.1. Lineage (NCBI taxonomy): Eukaryota > Viridiplantae > Streptophyta > Magnoliopsida > Malpighiales > Euphorbiaceae > Omphalea > Omphalea diandra. Next base: position 78,108 of record CATIWR010143067.1, read on the forward strand.
TATATATATATATATATATATATATATATATATATATATATATATATATATATATATATATATATATATATATATA
>CATIWR010143068.1:0-96753 GCA_949677035.1 Omphalea diandra
TATATATATATATATATATATATATATATATATATATATATATATATATATGTATCAAATTTTAGGATCCCAACACTTTGGGGAAGCTTAAGAAAGAGGTCCAAATCTACGATAAAGATTGGTCACATCAAAATGTGAGTAAAAGCCATAATGGATTCTAATGTGTATGTATGATGAGTCAACATTTATGCATATGTTTTTTTAGATATGAATGCCATGATTTGTCAATGACAATAGTTGTTGCATCTTTTGGTATCTGAGCATAGATAGGTTCCATAAGGACATACATCTAAACATGACATCACTTTTACACAATTATGCATTACCATATGACATTGGGCATTAGCAGAGGGTAGCCATGTTAGTACCTATAACTCACTAAGGAGAGGAAAGTCAGTTGATTTGCATTTCATAGAAGCATCCTAACAACCATTAAGAGATCAATTTGCTAACAGAGTTAGATCTCTTAACATTCTCCTGTACAAAACATATCTTATGGGCAACCATAATATAGAACTAGTGAACCAATAGTGCAGGGTCTAGAAAATCAAAGAGAAAAAAGGTATGACAAATTAAAAAAATAGGGTGCAGTTGACTTCAATGGTAACACATATCTAACAGTGGCAGAGACATGGCTAAAAAGAACATAGAGAGTTTTGAATTCGATGAAATGCACACTAGAAGAAAAGTTGGATTATGCAGTGTTACTATTACAAGGGGACGCATAAGATTGGTGGGAAACCATTGTAGGGAGTGATGTCTAGCCCCCAGTGCTTACATAGGATAATTTTATTCACTAATTCAATAATAATTACATGACAAAAGTGCATAAACTTGAAAAAAAAAAAAGGGAATTTCTGAATCTGAAATAGGGGAGAAAATTGTAACTGAGTATGAGGCAAACTTTAATCAATTTTCTCATTATGCATCCTTCATGGTGGTCACTAACAAAGACAAATGTCAAAAGTTTGAGGAAGGACTAAGATATAAGGTCAGAAGTAAGATCACAACAATCGTGAAAGTTATATCAAGCTAAAAGTTGTTGCAATCAGAGTGGAAAGATAAGAAAATTAAAAGACATAGCATTGAGTAAAAAAAGGGCTTACTGAATTTGTGGAAGATTTTAACAGAAAAGGGTTAAATGTGGAGATTATATGCCATCATAATCTAGTGCTAGGAATGGTTGCTCTAGCTATAGAGGTAAGGGATTAGGAGTTTTATCTTTTGCAGGCAGAGGTCAAGCCTAAGTTATGCAACAATAACCCTCACGTGTACATTGTGGCAAGTAGCATATGGGTGAATGTAGAAAACTGACTGGTGAGCATTACTTTTGTGGATCTTTTAATAATATACTTAAAGATTGTCCTGAAAGATCTAGAATGCTAGAGGAAGGCAGAGGCAAAGGCATAGCCACATCAAAGTCCACATATCGAGTTACAAAAACTAGTAGAGTTGGAGTATCATTTGGCAGGGGTAAAGGTAAAGGTAGAATAACTATAGTTGGTCAAGGTACGAGTAGATCAGAAGGTTAGAGTCATACATGCCCGACACAGTTCAAAGTATTTGCCATGACTAGGCAAGAAGCTATTGTTACTCCAAAGGTTATCACTGGTAAACATTTTCCCCAGGATTTTAAAGTTGATGCATTAATTGATCATGGCTCCACACATTCATTCATTTCATTGAACATGGCATCACAATTATGTAGTAAGCATCAACCTTTAGATTTTAAACTATACATTAGTACTCCTTTAAGAGAAGTGATGATTATGGATAAGGTATGTCATGATTGTCTAATTCACATTAATGACATTGTGTTGAATGTTAATCTAGCATTGTTGCCACTCTATGAATTTGATGTGATACTAGGTACGGACTGGTTGTCCAAATAGCATGCAATAGTGAATTGTTTTAATAAGGAAGTTGTTTTAGAATCTTCAAATCAAACAAAGGTTGTGTTTCAAGGGGAAAGGCAAATTATACTTGCATGTCTAATTTCTACTATCAAGGTTTTTTGCATGATTAAAGGTGGTTTTAAGGCTTATTTGACACATATGGTAGACATAAGGTTTACAATGAATTACTTGAGAATATTCCAGTGGTAAATGAGCTTCAAAATGTGTTTCCAGCTAACTTACCTAGTTTACCACTTAATAGGGAGATAGAATTCACAATTGAGTTAGTCCAAAGAACAACACTGATATCCATTCCACCTTATAGGATAACTCAACTAAGTTTAGGGAATTGAAGACCTAATTGCATAAACTACTTGTAAAGGGATTCATCATACCTAATGTGTCAACATGGGGTGCTCCAGTGTTGTTTGTTAAAAAGAAAAATGGGACAATGAGGTTGTGAATTGATTATAGGCAGTTGAATCAAGTTACTATGAAAAACAAATATCCTTTGACAAGGATAGATGATCTATTTGATCAATTACAAGGAGCACAGTTATTTTCTAAAATTAACTTGAAATTAGGATATTATTTGCTCAAAATTTTAAACCCAATTGTACCAAAGACTGCTTTTCAAACTAAGTTGGGCATTATAAATTTTTGGTGATGCCATTTGGTTTGACTAATGCATCAGTTGCATTTATGGCTCTTATGAACAAAGTGTTTCAGCCTTACTTAGAAAATTTTGTAATGGTGTTCATTAATGACATACGAGTGTATGCAAGGAGCAAAGAGAAGAATGAATAACATTGGAGGATTATGTTGCAAATTTTGAGAGAAAAATAGTTATTTGTCAAATTAAGAAAGTATGGGTTATAGATAGACCATGTAGTTTTTTAGGACATGTAGTCTCTTAAAAGCATAAAAGTGGATCCAAACAAAATTGAAGTAATAATAAAATGGGAAACCTAAAGAATATTGCAAAAGTCTGAAGTTTTTTAGGACTAACTAGGTATTATCGTCAATTTGTTGAGCGATTTTCACTTATAGCAGCTCCTTTGACTAAGTTACTTTGAAAAAATACAACATTTAAGTGGTCTAAAGCACGTCAGAAGATTTTGATGATTTAAAAGATAGATTGACATCTACTCCAATGTTAGCCATTCTTACAGGTAATGGAGGATTTGTAGTTTATAGTGATGCCTTTCATCAAGGTTTGGGATGTGTTTTAATGTAGCATGGTAAGGTAATTGCATATGCATCTAGACAACTAAAGCCTTATGAATTATCTTACCCAGTACATGACCTAAAAGTTGTTGTCTTTGTGTTTGCTTTGAATTATAGAGACTTTATTGTTGGAGAAACTTTTCAAATATTTAAAAATCATAAGAGCTTAAAGTATTTGATAAGCCAAAAAGAATTAAACATGAGATAGAAATGGTGGTTAGAACTGCTAAAGGATTATGATTGCATTATTAAGTATCACCTAGAGAAGGCAAATGTGGTTGCTAATGATTTGAGATGGAAATCAAAAAGCCATGTAGTTCATTTACAGATATTTCAACTATCTTATTTAGTTCAATTACGATCTATGAATATGGAATTAAACATATAAAAGAATGGGGTATTAATTGCTACTTTTCGAGTGAGACTAATGTTGTTGCTACCTTTCAAGTGAGACCAATGTTGTATGATCAAATTAAAGAAGCACAGGGCAAGGATCCAAAGTTACATAGAATGATTGAAATAATAAAATAGGGGAGACATGGTTATTTTGATATTCAAAATGATGGTTTGATGTTGGGTTCTCGTATTTGTGTGCCCAACGTTGATAACTGGCTAAGAGAAATCCTAGAAGAAGCATATAATGCTTCATATGCCATACAGCCAAGAATGATGAAAATGTGTGATGACCTGTGATCTCATTTTGATGGCCCAAAACGAAGAAAGATGTAGCAGTTATGTCTTAACATGTTTGACTTGTCAGCAGATCAAAATAGATCAGCAAGCACCAACTAAAAAATTGAAACCATTGGCGATTCCAATATAGAAATGGGAAAGATTAACCATGAACTTTGTATATAGGTTACCGAGAACTTTGAAGAACAATGATCTTATATGGTTGATCATTGATAGACTAACTAAGTTAGTTCACTTTTCGCCTATTTAATGGGGTAGTTCACTTAAGCACTTAGCTAAGAAATATGTGGATGAAATTGTCAGATTATATAGTGTTCTAGTGTCTATTGTTTTAGATAGAGATCCATGATTTATATCTCAATTTTGGGTTGGTTTGCAACCTACATTAGGTACCAAAATGAGTTTCAATATTACTTTCCATCCTCAAACAGACAGGCAATTAGAAAGGACAATTCAAGCACTTGAAGACATGCTTCGAGCTTGTACGATAGACTACAAAGGTGCATGGGATGAATATATTACCTTGATTGGATTTGCTTATAATAATCATTATCATAGTAGTATACATATGGCATCACATGAAGCACTATATAGATGAAAATGTCGAAGTCCTATCTATTGGGAAGAAGGGATATGTGTTTTCAAAGGGCCAGAACTAGTGCAAGACACTATGGACAAGGTGAAGGTGATCAAGAGCAAACTTAACGCAGCACAAGATAAGTAAAAGAGTTATGCATACCAACACAAAAGAGAAATGGAATATGAGGTGGGAGATAAAGTGTTCCTTTAAGTTTCACCATGGAAATGAATAATTCGATCTGGCAAGAAAGGGAAATCGAGTCCTCGATACATAAGGTCATATGAGATCTTATAAAAAAATTGGTCCATTAGCTTACAGGCTAGCAATAACACCAAAGATGGCTCAAATTCATGATGTATTTTATATAAGTATGCTCAGAAACTATTGGTCTAATTCTACACATATGCTTAGGGATCCAGCAATGACAATTGCAAATGATATAAGTTATGTTGAAGAACCAGTGAAAATGATTGGTTATAAGACAAAACAGTTACAAAATCGAGAAATCCCTTTAGTTAAGGTGTTATGGAGAAACCACTTACAAGAAAAGGCTATATGGGAAACTGAAGAGAGCATTAAATGACAATATCCACATTTGTTTATAGGTATTGAATTTCAAGGACTAAATTCTTTATAAGAGGGGAAGAAATATAACATCCTTTATCTCATTCATCAGCATTCTCACATAAACATATTCATTACATAGATGATTTGCAATCCCACATGAACATATGCATTGGATAAATGATCATTTAGATATGTGAATTGGTTAAGCAAGATGATGACACTTACACCATTGCATTTAGGACACTTGAACATATATGTAATGTTTGTATAGTTTCATGGCAAATTATCTTATGTTGTGTGCATGTTATTTCATTATAAAGAATGGTGTTTTAGAGTTTATTTAATAGTGTAAGGGGCATATGGGGATTTAGAGATGGATAGAGATGATGAAAGAGTGAAGAAACGAGACTAGAAAGGGAAAAGTGAACTTCCAACCAATAGAAATGAGACACCATGATTTCATCTTATTAGAACAGGTTTATAAATTGAATTTTTCATCCTTTAGGAGCAAATTAGAGAGGACAAATGTGAGAGATAGCAGAAGAAAGAAAGAGCTAAGGAAGAAAGAAAGAAAAGAAGAAGAAGAACAAAAGGAAAAAGAAAAAGAAAAATAAGAAGCAGGAAAGGGCGAAGAGTTAGCTGCCTAGGAAGGAACCCTAAACTTTTCTAGTTTTGGGAAAAGAGATAAGGGATTTTATCTTCTTGCCACATGAAATTTCTCCCTTATGACATGTTAATCATGCATGTTGGTAAGAATTATGGAGTGTTTGACGTGGAGCTCATATATGGAGGTTGTAGCTTAAGAAAAATAGAGTTGATTGTATTGGTTTTATTGTTAAAGCAGCTTGTTACAGTCGCGATTTCATAACTTTAGAAGTGGAATTAGGGAAAGTGTACAGCATCAAAGTTATAGATTTATGCCCCATGTAAAATCATGTAAAACAGTTTTGCTTAATTTGGTGTTGGTGAAGAGCTATGGCCCCTTCATTAGGGTTGGTTCACAACCAATTGAAATCTCCTCAGTCTAGCTATTTTCATATATTTTGATGACCTTATATACTGATTTAGACAAAGTACAAAATATGAAATTTGTAGGGTTGTATCCCTTATAAATTCTTATGAAGCAGTTTTGCTTACTTTATTGTGTGGAAAGAGATATACCTCTTTTTTTGTGACTGACCCTGAACCAGATGAAACCTATTTCATCTCTTAGTTCTGTTTTTCAAGAATTTGATGGTCATAGAATGGAAATTTGGTGATGTGCCAAACTTGAAAATTATATATTTTGTCTATTCTACATGTTTGTAAAATAGTTTTGTGAAATACATCATGGTTAACAAGATATTGCTCCTTTATTATGACTGATTCTCAATGTGTTGAAAACTTGCTCACCCTGAGATTGACCATTTATTTTGGTGACTTTATAGATTGAATTCGACAATGTGTAGAATATGAGAATGTTCCATATGTGCTAGGTATCTATTGGTAAATCATTTTTGCAATTGGATTTGTACAATTTTAGATATATCCATGAATGTAAGACATACTCAAATTGAGATGATGTTGAAACAGGGCAGAATTCAAAAATTCACCACATTTTCTATGTCTTATATTGATCTAAAATTTGACTGTATTGTATCATTATGTGTCTAGTTTATTTGAAAAAAAAAAAAAAGAATCAAGTCATTTTGATAAGTATTTCTTGAGTTATTGTTGTGAGAGTGCAATAAGGTCAGGTTGTCGTAAAAGAATAATATGCTTAAATACTAGGTCATGTGCATGGAACATAACCATAGTTGTATATCATGCATGCAAACTCTTTTGGACATTTTGTAATGATATATGTATCAAATGTTAGGATCCCAACACTTTGAGGAAACCCAAAAAAGAGGTCCAAACCTACCATAAAAGTTGGTCACATCAAAAGGTGAGTAAAAGTTATAATTGGATTCTAATGTATATATATAATGATTCAACTTTTATGCATATGTATTTTTGGATATGAATATCATGATTAGTAAATGAAAATAGTTGTTATAGGGTAAGAGGGATATTTTTTTTAAAAAAATTAAGATATTGAGTAAATCTTAGTTTATTATCCCTTATCTAAATCTTAGTTTATTGTCCCTTATCTACACATGTATCATAAAGACCTTATAGAGTGTTCATTCATGATACAACCATCCAAACAATTAGCATGGCCTCTTGGTTCCGGTATGAAAGTTTTGTGCCAACAATATAGGACCTCATAAAAAAAAACAATAAAATAAAGTTATAGATCCCTATAGTTGATGAACAAATTCAATCTTTATACAAATAAAACCTCAAAAAAATTTAAAAGTTGTTTTTTCCTCATCTGTTTTCCCCACTTTTACATTACAAGAAAATTGGAAAACAAAATTGTAACTATTTCACCATATGACAAGCATTATTCCTTGGGGGTTTCAAATTCTACACCAAGTGGTTAGGGCTGAGCATTTGGTCGGTTCGATTCAAACTGAACTGAAATTTTAAAAACCGAATAGACCGAATTTAGTTTAAATTAAAACCGAATCGACCGAAATTTAAGGAAAAATTGAATTAAACCGAACCGAATAAAATCAATTTGGTTCGGTTTATTTTCAATTTTGGGCTCTCAATGGGCTATAATTGTGATAAATTAATTTGAGTTTTTTTTATTTTATATAAACTTTTAATGTTAGCTTTTGAACAATTTATTTTTAGTTTTTTAAACTCAAATTAAAAGATAAACTAAAATAACCCACAAATTGATTTATTCAATTTTCTCAATTCGAAACTGAACTGAAATTAAAAACCGAATTTCTCTATTTTTATAAACCGAACTGAATCAAATTTTTTTTTTAAAACTGAACCGAATAAACTGAATTCACGCAATTCGATTTGGTTTTTCAATTTGAGTTCGGTTTTGTTCACCCCTACAAGTGGTAGATGGTCACTTGGATGGGAGTTTGTATGGTCCACCAACAATATCAAACGAATTCACTTCAGGAAGTTCTAGGAAACTTTCTGGTTTTATTTTCTCATCTAGCGAAAAGAATATATAATATAGTGTATTTGTTAAGTTAGGGGGTGCAATTTGTGAATGGTTGTTCTCCTTTTGTATGACCATACCTGCTGCGCAAGGGAATACGAAGTTCATCCATTTTCATTGGTGAGATTAAGCGTCCTAGGTTTTCATCATAAATTGAATACTTTAATTTTTTTTTTTTAATTGCATTATTAGTTTAGATAATATCTCAAGTATTAATTTTCCAAATAAAAACATAATCATAATTAAAAACATGATCATGTTTTAATAATGATAGCCCTTACCTTTGTAGGACAATATCCACATACACGTCCACTATATTACTTGATCATCGTTCTCTTAAGATTTATAGCAAGTTGCCCGATAGTTCAAAAAGAAAAAAAAAATTAAGATATTGAGTGAGCCTAAGTTTATCCCTTGTCTACACACGAATCACAGACTTTATAGTGTTCATTCATGATAAGACCAGCCAAACAATTAGCATGGTCGCTTGGTTTTGTGCCAACAATTACAGCACCTCACAAAAAACCATAAAATAAAGTTATAGATCCTGTAGTTAGAGAACAAATTCAATATTTATAAAAAAATATTACAAATTTTTTTTTTCCTTATCTTTCTTCCCCACTTTCACACAGTTCGACCCATGGCTAGAAGAAAATTGGAAAAGAAAATGTAACTATTTCACTTTGTGACATACATTATTCCTTGGGGATTTCAAATTCAACACCAATTGGTAGATGGTCACTTGGATGGTAGTAGTTTGGTAACCCACCAACAATATCAGGCGAATTCAATTCAGGAAGTTCTAAGAAACTGACTGGTTTTATTTTCTTATCCGGGGAAAAGAATATATAATCCAGTGTATTTGTGAAGTCAGGGGTACAATTTGTGAATGGTGGTTCTCCTCTTGTATGACCATAGCTGCTGCATAAGGGAATGTGAAGTTCAACCATTTCCACTGGTGGAAATGAAGAGTTGCCTGAAACAAGGTTTTGATAAACCTGAAACAAGATAATGGTAAGAAATAGACAATGAGATTATCACTGTGTCTCCCAAAGTACAGGGGAATTTTTTTTTTTAAGAAAAATAAGACTACAAATTAAAATTTAGGTAAGCAACACAGATAACAGAAAAAGAATACGTTCAGTTTTAAAATTTAGAGAAAAAAATCACAGAATACAGATGGAAGAATGCACTAACAAACCTTGTCCCCTGGTGTTGAATTGAAGTCGCCAGCAACAATAACGGAGGGAGTACATTCAAACTTCTCAGAAACTAGGACCTTAAAATGAGACATGCGTGATAGAAGATATTTAGCCTGAGCAAGCTTGACATCAGCCCATTCTGGATCCCTGAAACAATATCAACAATATGCATTTATAATTTCTTCTAAGAAAATTATATATATATATATATATATATATATATATATATATATATATAGTAAAACTGTACCTCCTACCAGTAAAGATGTGTGTTTGCAACAATAACAATATGATGAAAAGCATCCTTCAGCTTAAATGCAGCCATGATTCCAACACAGTCCCGTTTCAATCTTACACGAGGATCATTTGGATTTCCATGATCTTCAGCAGTAATTTTTGATGAAGAACCTGATAATGAATCATTGAAGTGAGCCACCAGCTTGATATGACATAATTAACGAATGTAAGCAGAGATTTTCTGATGTTTCTAATAAAAGAAAATCACTGGTATAAAAAAAAAAAAAAAAAAAAAGTACATTCACACACAAAACTCACGGAAAAAACAAATATACTGTTAATTTCGCAAAATTGAAAAAAAAAAAAAAAACTCAGGACACATGGATCTCAATTTCCTTAACTATAAGATTGAATTTCTTCCCTCCTCAATTCGTTTATTGACTCAATTCTGAGATCTACCAAGGCCCATTTTCCTATTGGAAAGAGAAACAACTATAGCTATTCGACCAAACTAGAAATTAACTTGACAGAGAGAGTTATAGTTGCACCATTAAGCCAACTCCAGGCACTTAGATTGTTAAACTTTTGGGACTACAATGTGAAGTATATTGAATTTTGAGAGGCAAACTTATACCTGATCCAAATTCACTGCTGTGTATTCCATATTCAACACAGGATTAAACTGATAAATTTATATATGATATCACCCTCATGTATTCAGACACCCTGATGATGAAAAATATACGGGAAAAGAATAATTTTGGACCTTGCTGTTTCATTTTTTTTTTTTAAAAAAAAAAAAAAAAACCAGAATGGGGCCTGTGATTTTTATCACTTTGTTAGAGTATCCCATAAAAACGTTAGCATGCAACTGACATGGCAGGAGGCACTAATAAAAAAAAAATGTTCTCAATAATCTAAAAATGAAAAGGAATTAATTTTTATTGAGTGGGGTGAGCAATTGGACTGGTTCAATTGTCATTACATAATTTTTAGACAAAACTAAATTAACTAACTTTGTAAGACCTGCAACCAAACCAACACTTCTTCTGCAACCAAAAATCAATTTTTGATATTTTTCTTTGGTTTTTCCATCATCCCTTCAAACTCACAAAGAAAACCATTTAACACTCAAATCCTCAACTAATATTAATTGCAAGAGCAAGAGAGAGGCCAAAATCATTTGTTAATCATGTGACCCCAAGAGTGTGATAACACATTGCCTTAATTATAAATTTGAATGATATTTTGAATGATAACAGAACTTTGAGAAATTTTAACCTTGCTTCAAGCGTTTTTGTTTCGGTTAGGACCAGTGTTTTGTTTGAAGAAAAGAAGAGGTTCAAACATCTTCAAGGTAATATCTTGAGAATATTTCGGCAAAGGAAAGTCAGGAAGAGCCATGTAAAATAGCAAAAGATTTTGGAAGACATGATACTCCCCAAGTAATTGATAATTGGAGAGAATGAATCATGCCAGACAGAGATGAAGGGACAAAAAAAAAAAAAAAAAAAAAAAAAAAAGAGTCAAAGAAGCTTGGGAATGAAGAGTAAGAATAGCTAAGTACTAAAGTTAAAGATTGAAGATGAGAGGCAGTGAACAGCCTGTTCAAATATGGAATACACGTTCAAGAAGAAGCCATTCAAGCAAAAGTTGTCGGAGCTAGTGGAACAGTCCACTCAACTAAATGGAACTGCCTCATTCGCATTTTGCATGCATCTGTTAAACATGAACAAAATTTGAGAAATTTAGACAGACCCCAAAGTGAAGTGAGCAGCCCATTCAGCAAGTGAACAACTAGAGCAGCAAGATGAATAGTCTGTGCAGAGATAGAAGCCTGAGGAACAATCTAATGAATGACCCATTCAACAAGGCGAATGACCTGCTCAAGCCAGTAATGGCTAGCTTTTCAAGAAGGTATTTTGGAGCCCTTTTTAAGGAATAACAGCTAATTTTGGCTTTTGTCTAAATAAAGATACCTCAGATGACTTTAGAAAAGTTAGAAAGCGAGAGAATTCATTTGAGAACTTCGCATAAAGCTTTATAGAGTTTATTTTTTTACTTTGGTAGTGTGAAGCTTAAAGATATATCTTTATATGTTTTGATAGTTAGGCTTTTCTTGTGTAATTATTGTATTTGCTGCTCATAAAGAGGCTTTGCCCATAACATGAATTCTATTATGACTAATGCTACATACATACCTTCTCAGTCCTTTCTTAAGCAAATGTCCTCTTTGAATTCATACTATGAAGGTAATACATGATCATTTTCTGTGGGATGAAATCATAGGGATAGACAAAAGAAGCTTAAGGTAAGACATGTTTTCAAGAATGCATATTCTATTTCTAAGGCAGTGTTTGTCGTAAGGGTTCTCTGCTTTCTTCATTATACACTGAGCACTTTATATAGAGAGAGCTAATTACAAATTTCTAAAAAGATAAGATCTTATCTGCAAAGAATAATCTGATCATGACTAAGGTAAAGCAGATGCCTTACTATCCTGTCACACTAGTGTTCAGTGCACTTACAAGTCTTATACAACTAAAGAACAACTACAAAGGAGGACAGCTAGAAATCACCTGATAATCAGCTCATGAGATGATGACATGTTCATATAGGGACATTCTGAGTGATCGTTATCGATGAAATCTTTTTCTGCAATACTTTGTGTAGTAGTCTTATGGATCCTGAGAATTCGCTTCTAGAATATAATCTTCATCAGGAACATTACTTGGGAGGCATGGTTGAAGGAGCGACTCACACCATAATCTTCTATTTGTCATTGAGTAACTCATATCACGATCTTTTGTTTGCCATTAAGCTTTTACAATATTCAGAAGGGAGAAAGTCCTAAAGAGCATCTTCATATAAGAGAGGCCATATTTCTTTTTGAACAACTTCATTTTGCTGGCACATATGCCTTTCGAGCTCACGAAATTCATGATGATGATCAAATACATAATGATTATAGAGTGAGAATTGATTTTCTCCATAGACTTGGAATATTGGCATGGGTCTAAATTTTGGAACACCATGTTTTACAAAATACGAACGATAGACAATGAGGATAATTCGCTTTCCAAGGGCCAAATTTGGACCACAATGTAACCTTGCACTACAAAAGGATTGAAACCATTCAAGAAAAGTCATCATGTGAGGATTAATCCTATTTTTTTCTTTTATCTCTGAAATATGAGCAAAAGTGATCAAGTTGAATCTTTACAACTATAGTATACAGATGACAAAGATATCATAGAAACATGTCTAATAACCTATTTGCATGAAGAAATCCAAAAAGGTATAGATCTTAAGAAATGGATTGTCTAGATGAAATCTAAGAATGCTAGAATAGGTTGGATCAAATTGTCTTATAAGAAAAGACTGGTAGAAAAGATTTGTCCTCTTGCTAGTTCAGTAACATGGAGGTATGTAATAAGAAATTGGACTTCTAGTGGTGCGTTTGTTTTTAGGTAAGGATGTGGGTCAGAGGAAGAAGATGAAGTCATAACGAAAAAGGGGATGTCTTTAATTGGATAGACAAGGCAAAATGGTTTTGTAGTTTTTGGATAGGAAATCCAAGATTAAGTTCTTATCTCCTTTTATATGTTTAATAACAAGTGTATTTGTTGAACCTTTTTTTCCAATTGAGTAACTGTGGATGAAGTAGATTTTTTCCTTTGAAGTCTAGCATTTTTTGGAAAAGATGAACAGTGCATGACAATGAAATGATGAGCAATGAGGTGGAATTCAAATTTTTCAATTTCATGATAATGGAGTTTTGAATCTTTTCCACTTGCAAAAGCATATATATAAATCTTCATTTGTCTTGTTCTTCAAGAAGAATAGCTCTCTAATAGTAATCACTTACATATGTCGGCATAATTATTTTCCTGTTGAGGGAATCTGTAGAAGTGGCAAATTTTGCATCTCTTCTTTAGTTATTTTTACAATTGTCGTTTGTTGATTTGCCTAGCATGAGTTTGAGTGGATTGATTTAGTGACTTGAAGACAATCTTTAAGATAATTTGCAATTCCAAAAAACTCCAAAATCTGCTTGTATGAAATATCTTTATCCAGAAACTTTAACAAATTGACCCAATGTGTGGACCTAGCTTGCACTGACTATCTTGGAAGATCATTCGAAGAAATTCAATCCCTGCTTGTGCAATGTGCATCTTGTAGAAAGAGAGCATAACCTATAACTTTTTGTGAGATCAATAAATTGGTGGAGCAATGTTGTTGTGATAATTGATTTGAAAGAAAATGTAAGAAGTCATTTTTTAGACAAGTGTATTGTGCAAGATTGGTTCATATATCTTAATCATAGCCCTTTGAAATAAGGATAGAGCAAATTTGAGCACTGGTAGTTGTGATTTGGAATCTAAAACCGTTTTTGTACCTATCTTCTGGTTTAATGCCAAGTTGCTAAAATTTTGCTTTAAGATCAAACTTTTAAATGCATCTTGCATTAACAAGGAAGAAATTTTTGAGAGAGAAAATTTGTCATCTTTCAAAAGTGATTCAAGAATTGATGATCAGATACCAATATCTTTTTTCCATAAACTTGTTCAGGTCTTTTATTCATAAAAATCTTAATATACCAATCTGATCTAGTAGGTTCAATAATGTTTTGAGCCGGGATAAAGACAAATTTGGTAGCTAAACTTATTAGAAAATAACAATTTGAAGACCCAACTTCTTTTTGTTTTACATTTTAGTATTGCAACCTATAAAAAAAATTACAAAAAAATATTTTTATCAGGTTACCTCACATTTTTAAATTTCAATTTCATCCTTAACCTTATTATCATGACATAATTTATAAAAAAATTTAATTTGATTCTTAAACTTATTGTGAGGTAGCAAAATCATTTAACCCAATTATTTATTCTTATCATTATTTTGCTAAAAAGCATATAAGTCTGATACTTTCTATTTTTTTATAAAACAAGAAAATAAATAATAAATTATCCATATTTTTTTAAATAAAAATGAAAATTTTCTTTTCTTTTAAATACCAACTAATTTTTTTAGAAATTAAACTAAATTGTTTAAAAAATAAAATTAATTCTATTTAATTTTAAAAACAAAATTAATTTTGGATGATTTTGCAACTTCATAATACGTTAAAGGACCAAATTAAATTTTTTTAATAAATTATGTCATGATAATAAATTCAAGGACCAAATTGAAATAAAACCTATGAAGCTAGTCAGGGGAAACCTAATGGTGACCTATTAAAAACATTTTTCTGTAATTTTTTTTACAAGTTGCAACATCAAAATATAATTAAAAAAAATTTAGACCACTAAATTGTTATTTTCTAACAAATTTAGACACTAAAATTGTCTTTATCTCGTTTTGAGCCAAGAGTCAAAAGCATTTATAAGAGGCTAGGGCTAAATCTTCTAGAGTCATTTTAGGTGAGTGGCTTTAGTTGGATTGATCTTTTCATTTTGTTTGAAATGTGAGGAAATAAAAAAGTTTAAATTGGTTCGTAATGGGTTAGGATTTTTTGACAGGAATTTAGTATAGTTATCAGCACAACAATGAGCTTGAATATCTTCTTGGATTGGAGTAAAAAGAGACAGTACTAGGACTGAAAATATTTGAGCCATAAACATAAAGTCGACTGTGCATAAGGCTGAAAATAATTTTGAACTTCAGGCCTGTAGTACTATAAGTTTTGAGATTTTCCAATAAAGATTAAAGTCAATAACTAAATCTTATGAGGTAAGGTAGATCCAAGGAGTTTGATGTGAATTTGGCATCCAAGAAAACTTGGATTGTAATAGGAGAAGCAATTATTAGGCAAATGTGCAAAATTTCACCATTTGCAACTCTAAAATACTGCTTACAAGGTTTTCAGTTTTTTGGTGAGAGAACGCTTGGGTTGAGAATGAATAGGTGAGCACCAGTATCCATCAATGCAACTGTTTTAATTGGCTTCACATATCTTTGAAGAAACATATGAACATAAGCCGAAGAAACAGGATGATCAACAACAATCTCAAATTGGTGAGGCAAAATTATTAGACATGAAAGAAGTCATGCAATTGATAAAATGGTGATGACCACTATATTCAAGATCAATTTCTTCATTATTAGAGGATGAGAAATCTTGTATGGCAAATAGAGTGTCTAGATAAACTTCTTCATCAACAGAGAATATGGACTCTATTTCTACGTCATCAAGATCAATTGTAGTAGAAATATAAATATGTTGAATCATCTTTAAAGTTTGCTTTGGCTTTTTTGAACAATTTTTTGCATAATGGTCTTTTTTGCCACAAAGATAACATTTGTTAGATTGCATTTTTCTCTCGTATTTTTTTAATGAAGAAACGCCATTTGTGTGAAGAGGATCTTGGAGTTGTAACTTTTGGTCTTAAAATAATGTTGCTTCTTGTTAGGAGAACAATAGCAATTCTTTGAATCACCATCACATTTGCAAGTAAATTAGGTCGTTTGCAAGACATCTTGAGAAAGAGATCTTTTTGTGGACTCGTTATTTGGATTGAGCTTTCTATATTCACAAAGTCTCTCTAGAGTTTGCAACATTATCTAATAAATTTCTTCAAGAGAGAGATCATTCACCTGCTTGTCCTTCCATTGAATAAGATTGAACATAAATGCGGACAAAGTTTCAAAAAGTGAAGCTATAAAAGTTTATTTCAAGTTTGGATTAGTAAATCCACTAAGATAAAATTTTTTGGACATACATTGGAAGTGCAAATCCAAATCTTTCTTTTGTAAGGAACACCTCATCTTGAAATAGTTCTTATAAGTTATCTTTGTATTATCTTGAACTCTTCTCGTGAATTCATAATGAATTGTAACAAGGAAGTCAATGACAGTATTTGCTCCAACCAATTGGAGCTTAGCATACTCACTGAGACCCATGTACTAGTATTGTAATTGTCCAATAACCTTGGTGACAAATTCTCCAAAGACTTTTTTGAGAGTCATTTTGACCACTTCATTTGATTTTTAATCCAAGTTAAAAATTCTTGAATTTGATCTCGATAATTCATTGAAGGAACATCATCAAAGGTAAACCATTGTCTTGAAAAGACTAAAGCATATAGTCTTTGTAATGGATTTTGTATCCATCTCCTCTGGTGGATCAACAACGCAAGAGGTAGTTGAAGATCCCGAATCTGCCATGAATTGGAAGGCAAGTATTCTTCATCTTTATCAGGAGTATTTGTATCATCCATTTGTTTAAAAGAGGATTTTGGGTCTAATGAAGAATCTAAAAAGCTTGATTGAGGATCTTGCCCCTTGGGTGAGTTAACCATTTGAAAGGATGGTATGGATGGTGTTGCTTGTCTTTCTAGAAAGGCTGTGATTGGACTTATCATCATATTTATGGGCAACTGATCTAGTGACTTAGAAGGTGGTTTTGCATTGAAGTATGGATTTTTGGTTTGGTAGGGGGTTGAAGAATAACAAGAATTTTCCTTAATTTTTTTATTGAAAATTTAGTAACTAACCCCATTTATTCCAATTTAATTGTGGTAGGAGTATATAAGGGTGTTGATATAGTTTGATAGGTGAGATAGTGGGAATGGTTGGTGAGGATGGTTCAAAAGGGCTAAAAGAGTGGAGGAACCAAAGATTTCCTTTCCATATCCTTTTCAATTTGGGAGACTTGATATTTGAATTTTTGAATTTCAGTAGTTTTTTTTATTAAATTTAGAAGAATATGTTTGTTGTTCAACAATTCTCATCAAATCATGATGTCTTTCATTGATTTGGTACTATAATTTGAAATGAGAGTGGACATCTTTCTAATGACTAGAAAGCCATGAATCTATCTCATAGGCTTGGATAGAGACCTGTTCATCCTCTGTTTCGATCTTTATGAGAAGACAATTCTATGCTTGAGCATTTTCTAACTGTCAATTTAAAACTGTTTTAGCTAGACTAATAGTAAGAGATTGTCCTTTAGGATCGACTACAGAAGGATTTTTAATGGTTGGCATGCTTCTTACTTGGGTTGTTGAATTTGTATGGATAACCAAAGGTAGGAATTCTTCTTCAAGGCTAAAGCTACTTGAGGAGCTCCTAGGATTTGGATATGTACTTTCAAGGCGGAAAGTACATTGGATCTTCAAAAGCTAAATTAAAGTTGGGATAAAAAGTGAATGTGATAAAACCTGCATTAAGAGATGCTTCCATGGTACCAATAATTGCATGCTGATATTGCTGATATTTGCTATATAAGAGAGCAATTCTAGCAAATACAGGTAGACCTTTTCTATCATTATAAAAAAGAGCAAGTTTGATTGTCCTAAAATGGATGTGAGTGTAATCCTGAGAAATCCATTAATGGAGAGATTATAGGAATTTCAAAAGAGATAAATTGTTTCTCTCTTATTGCTCAAACTATACATTAATAAAAAATGGAAGACTGAACATAAACCTTTATAAACTTAGAAGGTTGTCTAATGAAAGCTCTAATAGATCAGGACTAAGAACTTCTCTATTTTGAAAAGGCATCATATGTATTAGGAAATGAGCACTAGTGTTTTGCATCTTTTTTGAGTTCGAGATATAACTAAGCTCATAAAGGAAGTTATTTTATTGGACAACGTTCGTTTAGAGGTAAGAGGAGCAGGAGGTAGTATAATAGTCAAGAGAGTTATAGATGTGTGAATATATTGGGAGGACGGAGTATCAGGAGTTGGAGTTTCCATAATTGTGATGAATTTTCAAGCGGTGCTCTTAAGCCATAAAAAAAGTAAAAAATCTAAGTGAAACTTAAGGAGAGGATATAACATTATTGGTCAAACCACTATAAAATCCTCATGTTTTATCTTCTTCCTTTTACTTTATTTTTCTTTAAGAAAGAAATGAGTGTGTTAGTTCCACTACAACGGAAATCACTGAACTTTCAAAGAAGTTTTCAAGTTTTTGAAAGCACCCAATTCATTTTTCCTTTTGGGTTGTTATCCTTACCAAGGGACCAACAAGTCATATCAAAACCACACCTTGAAATTCTAAGTGAAAGCTCAAAATTTCTTAAAGAACTTAAGTGTTGAAGAACAATATCCATGAAAAATCCTTAATGAGCATGAACTTAAAGGTATAATAAAATCTTCTTCAATGGAACTGATTACCAATATAGAAAATTGAATATACTAGGTAGAAATCCATAGAGTTGTGGAGAATCATAGAGATTGGTCCCCATATACATATGAATACCATTTCATATGGAAAATAAGTAGAAAAGGATATTGATGAAATGTCTAATGGAGAGCAGCAAGTGGCAAGCAATGACAAAGCTATCTACATGCTCTTTTATACCTTCAGTAGAAGCTAATACAACAAGGTGGGCATGAAGATAACTACCAAATAAATATGTAAAGTCTTTCAGATTACACATGAGGAGCAAAAATCAAGTCAACAAGAACAAGATGAAGACCTTCATCTTCCAATACACGACCTTGATGAAGCCTTAAAAATCTAACTCCTAAATGTATAATAGATTCATTGAGATAGAGGGAGAAAAGAAGGCATTGGGCAAGAAATTCATAAATCAAGAGCTTGCGAAGAAAATACTTAGATGTCTACCTAAGGAACATGCCCCTTGATGAATTTTTAGGAAATCACATTGATTATGAAATGACCCTTAATAGAGAAGTATCATCCGTATCGAAGGAAGCTAACAAAAAAAAAAAAAAATGAGTTGCTTTCAAAGCCATTCCAAGAACCCAAGTTCCAATAAAGAAGAGATGGACGAGGAGAAGATGACTCTTATGACTAATCAATTTCAAAGATGCTGCTCTAAGAGCAAAGGGAAAGAAGAAGCTTGACTAAGTGGAGTGCTATCGGTGTAAAAAGTTTGTTACTTGGAGACTGATTGTCCTAAGGCCAAGTAAATGAAGAATAACATATAGAAAGCCACTTGGGATGACTCAAGCTCCTCCGAAATGAGTGACTCCGATATTGAGCCAATGAGAGAGAGTCAATATAAGCTTCATTGTATTAGAAGAAAACTCTTCACAAGAGGTACACATTAATTCTTCTAATAATGATAAAGTAGATGATGATAATGATGATGACCTAGATGAAATGTTTAAAGTAGAAAAATTAATTGAGGCCCTAAAATTCACTAATAATGATTTAGACAAAAATTTTTAAAAAACAAAATTAATGGATTTGAAAAAGAAATTTAATGATTTGCAAAAGGAAAGTAAGGTTTTAAGAAATGCTATGATTCCATTTCTCTCCAAAATGAAAGTTCCAAAAATAAAGTTTTGAGTTTAAAAGACTATCTTTTCACTTTAACCACAGGAAAATAAAAACTTGCTTCGATTTTGAGCTCTCAAGGGACACCGAATAAAAACATGATATAGGCTTGATCATTCATTTCTATTCGCATCTTATGTGCTAAATTTGTTAAAATCTCATATAAAGCTAGAATTCCCTCTCCTTCATCTTCCAAGAAACGCGCATTATCTTAATGTACCAATTCACAAGCACAAAGCCAAATGTTAATAATACTTATATGTATAAGTCTCAACAACCAAAGCCTTATAGAAATGCATATGCTCCCATTCCTAGGTCTTAATCTCAAAGGAAGTCTTCCTAATCTTAAGTTAATTGGGGTTACAATATGGATTCGTTTTTTCCACTCTGAGCAATTTTGGGACACAACTTTGAAAATATATAAAGCCTTTAAGTCATTTTGAATAGCTCTCCTCCACGCAAGCTTAAGTCTACTCTTTTCACTCTCCCTTATGTTTATTCTAATGTGTTTTACTTTTCTAACTGGTGATCTGAAGGCCTATGACTCATGCCCAAATCACCTCAATCTTCTTTCTCTCAACTTATTTGCTATTGAAGCAACTCTAACTTTATCCCTAATACACTCATTATGAACTCTACCCATTCTAGTATGATCACGCATCCATATTATCATTTTTATCTCTGTCAAACTAATCTTGAAGACTTGTGATACCTTTATCACCCATTACTCACTCTCATACATCTTATCGTGTGTTATCACAATGTCACAAAATTTTTCTTTTAGCTTATGTGAACTCTTACAATCACACAACACAGTCGATGCATTTCTTCATTTCATTCATTCTGCTTTAACCCAGTGGGCAATATTTGCTCACAATCTCCATTTTCTTGCTAACTTGAATGTATCTAATTAACACATTTTTGCACTTTAAAGCCCTCCACAACACATCTCGTGGCACTCTATCATAGGCTTTCTTTAAATCGATGAACACTATATGCAAATCTTTCTTCATCTCTCTACAATTCTCTATTAAGATTATAAGAAAGATTGATTCTATAGTAGATTGACTTGACATAAAGCCAAATTAGTTGACTGAGATAGATGTACAACACCAAACGTGATGTCACACCACTCTCTCCCACAATTTTATGGCTCATAAGCTTAATCTCTATGTAGTTTGAGCAATTTTGGATGTCTCTTTTGTTTTAAAGATTGAGACTAAGAGGTTCTTTCTCCATTCATTCGACATCTTTTTAAAGATCAAAATCTTGTTAAACAAATGAGTTAACCACGCTACTCCTACGTCCTCTAAGCATTTACACACCTCAATAGGGATCTCATTGGGATCACATGCTTTGTCTATTCTCCTTCTTAAAATTTCTTTAACTTCTGAGAGTCTCATTCTCTTAATATAATTCACATTCTTCTCTATTACTATATGGTCCTCACGTACTAGCTTTCAATTATAACTTTTATTGAAGAGCCCCTCAAAATTACTTCTTCACCTTTCATTAATATTCTCCTCCTTCATCAAAATCATATCCTCTTTATCCTTAAAACACCTAACTTGATTCAGGTTTATAGATCTCTTTTCCCTCCTAGCCAACTTGTGGATATCCTTTTCCTTTTTTTCGTTCCTAATTTCTTATATAACTTCTCATAAAACTGTGCCCTACTCTGACTCACTTCCTTCTTTGTTTTCTTTCTTGTTATTTTATATTGCTCATATGCATCTCCATTTTCACGTCTAGACAATTTCTTATATCATTCTCTTTTATTCTTTATTGTTTTTGGACTGTCTCACTCCACCAACACCCCTTCTTTGATTGTGGACTCTATCCTCTAACGTCTCTCAGCACCTTTCTACCTACCTCTCGAATCTTTTCACTCATGTTTGCCCACATATCATTTGTTTCCACATTTAGATCCCATGGTCTGATATTTCTTAACTCATTCACAAATTGCTCACACTTTTTCCTCTTTTAGCTCTCACCAGATCCTAGTAAAGGCACTTTGGGACGGTCTTCCAGACTGCCACTTGATCTTGAAATACAAGACCAATAACCTATATTGAGTTGTTAAAGTTTTGCTTGGAATCACTTGGCAATTCTTACTCAAGGCTCGATTTGACTGCTTTATGAGAAAGAAGTCAATTTGATTTTTGTTGTACCCACTTTTAAAGGTTACTAAATGAGATTCTCTTTTGACAAAGCAGGTATTAGCCAGTGTTAGGTCACAAGCTGTTACAAAGTTAAGGATGTTTTTCCCCTCTAAAGCCACAACCTCTATGTACTTCCTCAAAACCACTTCTATTTCGACCTACATAGCCATTCAAGTCCCGATTAATGAAGATATTCTCTTCATTTGGTATGTTTTACATAACATCATCCATGTCTTTCCAAAATCTTTGTTTGCTCTTATTATCTAAACCAACTTGTGGTGCATATGAGCTAACCACATTAATCACCTTACCTTCTAAAACTAGCTTATAGATATAATGATCCTATCTCACTCCTCACTGATACTACAACATCTCTTAATGACCTATCTATAATAATACCTACTTCATTTTTATCTCTCTTCCTTGTGTACCACAACTTGTACCATTTCTCGACTTACTTTTCTCTCCTACCCATTTAGTCTCTTGAATACATGCAATGTTTATCTTCCTCATCTTCATAGTGTCCACTAGCGCCATTAGCCTACCTGTAAGGGATCTTATATTCCATGTACTTATCCTGATTCTAGACTATACTCTGTCCTGTCTCTGCCTTCTCCTATAAAGGTGTTGACTCGTTCTGTTACCTAAGCTATCTATGTTATTACTAATGCTACTGTTACTACTATTGCTATTGGCTTACTTCTTAACCCACATCTGCCCATGATGAGGGAAGATGCGTCGATTTTTAGGAACACCCTACACATTTGCCTATTTCTCACTACACCCGGACTTCAGTGTAGTGTATCGCAAGGAATGCCCCAACATTTATCTCACTGTTTATCAAATCCATATTTAGGCTTTGACAAAATTTTTACATCGGTTGTCAACCTACTGCAACCCTCCTCATTCCTTTGAGTTTAGGACCGACTAGATATGATGCCTCAAGCCTAGGCAAAGTTCTATGACTCAATTTTTCTATAGAATTAGAAAAGTATTTCCTTGAGATAGCTACTACTATGGTAGATTTGGCCTTAAGCATACTTTTATTATGCTAGACTTAATGATGAGAATGTGTATGCTCTTACCCTTTATGGATCTAAGAAAATATGAGTACAAAAAAATATTTGTTTATGGGTTAAGAACTCATTTATCAAATACTTAAAGCTTATTAGCTTATAAAATCCAAACATTTCCAAGTTTTAATAAAATTGATCAATCCTTTTAATTTTGAGAAAATTAGCCAAAACTAATAAATTTTTGGCAAACCTAACCACAACTCAACTTGATCAAAATAGGATGACATTTACATTAAAAGAGAATTAAAATTATGTTAACTGATGTTAGCAACTAATGTTAACTGATTTTACTAATTTTTTTTATAAAAATTTATGTCCGCTGATTTGTCATGTCACGTGATATATCATCTTATTTTAATTAATTTGAATTTTAATTAAATTTGCCAAAATTTTACTAGTTTTAGCTA
The DNA here is from genome assembly GCA_949677035.1 of Omphalea diandra. NCBI lineage: Eukaryota > Viridiplantae > Streptophyta > Magnoliopsida > Malpighiales > Euphorbiaceae > Omphalea > Omphalea diandra. Next base: position 23,356 of record CATIWR010143068.1, read on the forward strand.
AATTTGTCAAAACTTTAAAAAGTTTATATTTTAGGGGTCAATTTATGCTTTAAATTGGCGTCCATGCACATATTCCTTATGATAATAGTAGTTGTTGTGTTTGTTATTCCATATTGTCTTTTGACATATGCAACATTTATGTTTTTGTATTTGTTTTTGTTCAAAATATATTGCAATTTATTCTTTAAGAGCATGCATTTTTGGTTCACCAAAATGATTTTTTTCTCAAAATTTTGATACCCCAATTATTCAAAATAAGTATAATTTTCATTGTGTCCTAAGTGCTTTATCATTTTCCAATTGGTACATAGAATCTAATCTTAACTTTATGAAAAGATACATTAAACGTCTTATTTAGAGGAAGCGCAAATTCTTTAAAATAAGAGAATTATAAGCAAAATTGATGTGTATTTTTTAAAATGGGAGAATAAGATTCTTAAATTGGTGTTTAGAGTCTCCTTAGTTAATTTTGGAAAAAAAAAATTGAATATTTTAATTTATGAATGTTAATTTGGTATCATACCATAAACTAGGGGTGGACAATTGAGACTCTGAGAGAGACAAAGAGAGAGAGAGAGAGAGAGAGAGAGGCTTAATGTTATTTAAATCCAAACTTTTATGTGTCAATGCGATTTACCCAAAACATTAAAATTAGCCAAAATCCAAAAATTGAGCACAATGTTAGCCCAATCCATGTTTTGATCAAAACTAATAATAGCATGGACGTCAAAATCATGAATTACATAAATATAAAAACCATTCCAATTAAATTCCACTATCTTTAATATATTTCACTAGAAATTGCACCATAAATATATGAATTTGGTAATATTGCACTTAATTTCGTGATTCTAACTTATTTTGACAATTTTTAAAGTTGGAATCGAAATCGCACTGACATTCAATAGTTTGAATTTAAATTACTATATATATATATATATATATATATATATATATTGCAAATTACTATCGTTCTACCTAATTTTGATTTTTTCCCATTGTTTTTACAAAATTTTGAGTTCTTGATTTTAAGCATGATTAGTAGTTTAAGTATTACAATTCAAATATAATAATTTAGAATTATTAAATTTTGAAATGAAACTGAAAATTTATATGTTCAAAATTTTTTTGCAATTGAAATTATTATTAGAATAGAAATTTATTTTCGTTGTATTTGACATATTAAAGATTGTCATTGAATTTTTTTAAAAATTAATATTTTGATCATCATTTGCTATTTATTATTGAAATCTATTATGAAAGATAATTGCATTACTTTATTTTATTTGGTTAAGTTGTGATATAGATTATATGAAAGTTAATTTATATATCAAAGTATAATTCAAAAAAATTCAGATAATCAATTCTTTAAAATTGATTATCCGATTATATAGATAGATATTTTTTTTATCAACTTGGGTTTTTCTAAATCTTAATCTGTAATATTTGAATCAAATAAAAAATAATAATATTATAGTCGGATGCCCAACCTATGCCCGTCCCTTATCATAAAACTTTTGTTTATAATGATTCCAAAAAAGAGAAGTTCAATACTGATAAAATTGTTTTATGTCATTTATGTGTTTGATAAAATTATTTTTGGCATGACTTACTATGTAGTCATATAGTTGTTCAAAAAGAGAAATAATGTTGACCATATGACCCGAAGGGCGTCATAAAGCATTACTTATATATTTGAATGATAATAAATCTTAAAAATTCTAACCTTATTTTTAAGTGTTTTTGTTTTGATTGTATTTATTTGAAGGTTTGAAGAAAACAAGATAGTCCAAGCATCTCAAAAGTAATTCCTTAAGAATGTCCATCCTAGGAAAGCCATGAAGAGCGATGTAAATGGTCAAGAGATTTATGAAGGCATGAATCTTTCTAAGTGGAGGATATTAGGGAGAAAACATGTCACACGCGATAAAGCTAAAGTCAAAGAAGAAAAGAGCCAAAAAAAAAAAAAAGCTTGGGATTGAAGATTAAAGATGAAAATACCAAATGGCCTATTTAAAAATGGAAAAACCTCATTCAAGAAGTTATTCAAGCCGAAGATGCCAAAGCTAGTAGAACGGCTAGTTCAAAAAGTGGAATGCCCTGCTCAAGCACATGGGACAGCCCTTTTCACTTATGCATGAATCCGTTCAACATGAACAAAATTAGAGAAATTCAAATGACACTAAATAGCTTAGAAGAACGGTTCGTTTAATAAGTGAATAGCCAAAACAGCAAGATGAATGGTTTGTGCAGAGAAAGAATCCTAAGCAATAGCCTAATGAATGTGTATTCAATAAGGTAAACAACATGTTAAGTCAACATCTAGCTTTTCAAAAAAAGTGTTTTGGAGCCTTTTTCAGAGAATAATGGCCAGTCTTGGTCCTGCTTATATAAAGGGCTCTCAGATGACTTTAGAAAGGTTCTAAGGTCAGAGAATTCATTTGAAAACTTTGTGTAAAACTTTAAAGGGTTTATTTATGTATTTGAATAGTGTGAGACTTAGAGCTCTATTTTTACATGTTTTGAAAGTTAGGCTTTTCTTGTGCTCTCATTATAGTTATTGCCTATTAAGAGACTCGAAATTTAATTGGGTAATTCCTTATAAGAGCTTTTAGATTGGTGTTTAGTCCATAAAAGCACCAAGTTAGGTTTGGCTCTTTTAAGCCTGTAAAAAGGAAGTGGGATAGATTATTACTAAACCTACAAAAGAAAGGTTCTCTTGAGCTATAAATGAAGTAAACAAAAAAAAAAAAATCTAAATGAAACTTAAGAAAACAATATAAGCATTGTTGGTTGAACCTCTATAAAATCCATGCGCTTCCTCTTTTTCCTTTTATTCTATTTTAATTTGAGAGAGAATTGAGTGTGTTAATCCACTACAATTAAAGTCAAGAAACTTTCAAAGAAGTTATCAAGTTTTTGAAAGCACTCAATTCAATCCTCTCTCTTTTGGGTTACTATCCTCACAAAGAGACCAATATCATTGATAATCACCAAATAAGAATCCATTTCATATTTCAACACAAATGACAAGTTGGGGATAAAATAAGCAACCCACAGCAAAAAGAAATGAGTAAAAAGATTGCAACAAACAACAATTAGCAATATTTTTATCTAGCAACTGCAGAATATTCAAAACAAAGCAAATTTATTAAAGACATTGGGAGATGTTTGCATGTTATACACTAGGAGATGTATGCATGTTATAGACTACTAAATCAAAGATTCCTATACAACATAAAACATTAATTCCTCATCAAATTCATTTTTTGGTATTGTCCAAAGTTTCATCATCAAACTCAACTGCATAACAGTTTTCCTTAGTTGATTTTAGGAGAGTAATAAAGCTTATATATTGATTTCAATGATAGAAGGATAATAAAGAGTTGAATACAATAACAAGGAAATAGACAAAAAGGCACGTTTACTTTTCATTGCAAAAGAACACATTACTATGTCATTCTCTCTTTCTTACAAGGAAAAAACACAAACTGCAATATTCCAATAAGGCTCTTAAAGATAAATTACCGCAATATACATGGCTTGCAAAATACTAAATTTGAAGCAACCATACCAAACAAAGAATAGTGATAAAGTTAAATAAAAATAAAATTAAAAACAAGCAACATTGAGAAAATTACCATTCTTTGCATCACTGTTTTTATCCCCAATGTCCTGTGTATCAGTGTCTTTATTTTCACATGAGCAAGATTCATTTTGTAGAGAGTTTACAAGATCATTATACTCAATTCTCTCCTCTAAGAGCAACTCTGCACTAAAACCATGATATGAAAAAGAAGATAAATAAAAAAGACAGTTTAATATAGGATAAATGAATCATACAGTTTAATGTTTGAACTTTGAAGACCTTTGAAGACCGGGATTCTTCAAGTGAGCAAGAAGAATGATGTGCGAGTTACTAAATGCACAAAACACAAATTAGTAAGGCTCTCTTACCTGAGGATGAACTGCTACAGTATGGTGAAAAAGGATATTATGAAAAATTGGGATACTTCAATTATATTGTGAAAAATCACACATATTTATACAACATATTTACTTTTTGGAAATATCCTAGAATTGTCATAGAATACAGAAATCTAACTAGTTCGGCAAGAATATAGCCTACACACTAATTAGGAAAAAAAATAAACAATTACTAATTAGGAAAAAACAACTAGTACAACTAGTTAATAGATCTTCTGATAGATTTTCTGGTTGACAAATTTTTCACTTCCCTTCAAGCTGGTGAATATGGAGTTATCATTCCCAACTTGCCAATAATATCTTGAAATACTTGAGTACTTAGTCCTTTTGTAAGAACATCTGTAAGTTGGAGCAAACACATTGCAAATCAATCCACTGTCGAATTTTCTTTGATAAAATGCTTATCAATTACATGGTTGTTTCAATCTTGTTGCATTGGATTATGGGTGATACTTATTGCTGACTTATTGTCACAGTACAATCTCATTGGACCACTCCATTTTATTTTCAAATCATGAAGAACAATTTTTAACCGTAACAATTCACAACTCCCCGAAGCCATAGATCCGAATCCTGCTTCTACACTTGATATAGCCACAACATTCAGTTTCTTACTCCTCCATGTTACAAAACTGTCACCCAAAAGAGTAAAATACCCTGACGTAGACATTTTATTGCCTTCACAAAGATTATAATTAGGGTGTATAGGAGTTGGAGCCAACTTACAGGCTAGTCTTCCTATTTCTTTTAGGAGATCAAGAACACATTTTTGCTATAAAATAAAGATCCCCTATTTTGAATGAGCAACTTCAATACCTAAAAAATACTTCAATCTCCCTAGCTCTTTTATTTCAAGCTCCTTAATTAAACATTCCTTCACTAGTTGTCTGTCCTCATCATTGTTGCCACTCATAATTATATCATCAAAACAGACTAACAAGGCTGTAACTTATCCTTAATTTGAATGTTTAATAAACAGAGTATGATCACCTTGACTTTGTTTACAACCCATACCAAACATTACTTTAGCAAATCTGCCAAACCATGCCTTGCTTCAGGCCATAAAGAGCTTTCTTCAACTTACTTTATTATCCGCCATATTATCACTAAATCCAGGAGAAATATCCTGTTGGAGAAATATAGAATTTGAGTCAGATTCTCTCCTAATTTTTGGTTATTTATTTTCTTATTTAGGCCATGTTATTTTTTCTTGTTTAGGTTGTGATTTAGTTTCCTTTTGTATTTAGGCCGAATTAGTTGGCAGTTTCCTATAATAGCTGTAGCTTGATTCCTAAAAGTTGTATATAACCGTATAGATATTCTTGATGAATATAGAACACAAATCTTCAAACAATTGTTTATGTTTTCATGGTATCATAGCAGGGTAGGATGCCTGGAACAAGCAATTCTTCATCAACAGTGGACTTGACAACAGATTCAACCCTGAATGCATCGAGATCCCTTAGCTATTCTCTATAGATTACTCAACAAGAATTAAATGGGTCCAATTTCCATGAATGGTTTCAGTCTGTTTTGTTAATGATTCGAGGAAAAGGAAAAGTGGGTTACCTAACTGCTGAAATCCCTCCTTCAACAAGTAGTATGCGAGTTACAAGACATGGGAAGATGAAAATTCAATTGTCATGGTGTGGTTAATCAATTCCATGGAGTCACGAATAGGACGCACGTGTCTGTTTTGCAAGAATGTTCCCGAAATATGGAAAGCTGTTAAGGAGATGTACTCAGATCTAGAAAACACATCTCAATGCTTTGAAATACATTCTCTCATGCAGAGAATATAAGGCAGGGATCAATGACAGTGACAGAGCACTACAACAGGCTGATTGATCTATAGCAAGAAATGGATTTGTTTTATACAATTCCATGGAAATGTACTGAGGATGGAGTACTTTACAATCAAGTCCTCGAGGAAGATCGAGTATTTGATTTTCTTCAAGGACTCAATAAAAGACCTGGATGAAGTATGAGGTCGTAATATTGGAATCAAATCCCTTCCTTCACTTCATGATGTGTTTTCTAAGGTTCAACAAGAAGAAAGCAGGAGGAAAGTCATGCTGAACCAACCCTCACAAAGAATCCAAGAGAAACAATCTCAAGAATCTGCACTCACATCTACTAACCTCAGAAGCAAAAAGAAAACCACAAATGGTGTGAACTCTACAAAAGGCCATATCACATAAAGGAGACTTGCTGGGACATTCACGGAAAACCTCTAGATTGGAAGCCACAGAATTAAAGGAAAGGAACGCATTCAGCCCATGTAGCAAAATCTGCTGAGAAAAGGAAGCCTAACACAACAGCTTTCACACTGGAACAAATGGAGATTTTAAGGTCCCTTCTTTACCAACAACAGAATTCTGAGGCTTCAGGTTCTACACCTGAAATCACAGAACAAAGTAATATCTCATTATCTCCACTATCAAGGGTGACAAGAATTCATACAGCTTTCTTGAGTTATAAAATTGTGATGGTGAGATAAAAGTCTCAGTGACAAATGGGAATACAACAATGTGGCTGGAGGAGATATTTTTTGCCAAGGACTTCATTTGAAATCTTTTCTTCATGTTCCTAGTTTAAGACATAACCCCTTTTCTGTTAGTAAGTTAACTAAGGATCAGAATTGTAAAGTAACCTTTTTTCGAGATGGTTGTATTATTCAGGATCTGTCTTCAGGGAAGATGATTAGCAATGCTGAAGGACCAAATGGTCTCTACTATCTCACTGATTCTTCTTTAAGGCCTAACCCACATCTGTCTCTTTCTGTCTAGTTCGTTAAATTCAAATGTAATTCTTTGGCACAAACGTTTGGGACATCCTATCTTTCAATATTTGAAACATGTGCATCCACACTTATTTATCAATAAAGATCCTTCTTCTTTTCATTATAAGTCATGTATTCTTGCAAAACGTTTCAGAAGAAATCATTCTATTCAAAATTACAAACCATCCAAACCATTCTATCTTGTTCATAGTGATATTTGGGGAGCATCACCGGTTGTGGATTTAACAGGCAAGAGATGGTTCATCACCGTCCTAAATGATTGGGTCTATCTCTTAAAGAACATATCTGATGCTGGGTATGTGTTTCAACAGTTTCATAAGATGACACAGAAGGTGTTCCAATGCAACATTCACAAACTTCGCACAGATAATGGAGGGGCGTACTTTGCACAGATTCTTGGAGATTAACTCATTCAAAATGGCATATTTCATCAGAGCTCATGTACATCTACTCCACAACAGAATGGGGATGCAAAATGAAAAAATCGTCATTTGTCGGAGGTAGCTTGATCAGTCATGTCTGCTCGTGTAAAGTCCCATATCTTTCTGCTTTTGAAAAAAATATTTTAATTGGATTTAAAATATAATAAAATCTACATTTCAAATTTGAATCCCAATTATTAGGGAATTTTTAACTAATAGATGGAAAAAAGATAATGCATATATTCTGTTTAATTCAAAAAAAAAAAAAAATTGTAGTGGTATGTTTCGATACCACTTCTACAACTAATAAATCTTTAAAAGAAAAATGTGCATAATTCGAATTTTTTTTTTTTCCTAAACTAATTTGCTTTTGTTGGTTTTCGTCAAAAGCACTAGGCATAAACCAAATTAGAACGAAGATCTATAGCTCTTGACTCATGCCTTCCATTAATTGCTTCAGCTCAAAGTTTACTGTTGGCGAGATTTTCTTTTTCTTTTTAATTATATTCATTCCAATTATCATTGCTCTTAATAAATCATTTACCACATTATTTTATTATTTTTTTTCTTTCAATGTTATAAAAATTGCTAACTCAGCTTTGATTTTTTTTCTTTTTAATTATTGAAACAGTTTCTTTGTACTAAAAGAATTAGACATCATCAACCCATTATTTTCTTTAAAAATCTTAAATATTAACTGTTATTCTGTAAATTATTTTCAATACAAAATTTGTTAGTTTTTGATTTTATAAACATTAGTGATATCATTACAAAAATTCTTTTGTAGTCTTAGACTGTAATCATTTTATATATTTTATTAATGAAATCTATTTTAGATTTTTTTTTTTGAAAAGTATATAAACTTTCAACTTAATAATTGATCTCTCAAATTCTATTATTATAAACTTGTTCTATTTGATGTCACTTAAATATTCCAGTTAATTGAGTTCAACATAAAATTTATTGTACCTATTTGATTTGTCCATAAAGGAGCTTTTGATATTTCTTTTGGAATTGCTTTGACATATCTGTATTTGGAATTAGCTGTTGCAGAGTTACAGGTAAGGGGATTTTGTCTTAAAATGATTTATCCAATAGGAGCCTAAATTATTAAGATTAAAATAATTTTTGTGATGATATTTATTTTATTTTATTTATCTTTACATGTTTATAGATTATTATGTTCTTTATTAATTGATTGCCTATGTCTTTTTTTTTTTTTTTTTGCCTTCTATAATTGTTTGACTGCATGATTTAACTTTATATATATTTTTAGCATTTCTGTTGTGATTGAATGTATACATGTTTTCTTAAAATTAATAATTCAGTTTTGCAGGAAGAATTAATGGAGGTTTCAATAGGAAGTTTGAAGATTTTGATCCCCAACGGAGGGCATATTTGGGGACTAGCCCGCTTACCATTAAAATGAAAAAGAGCTCAATTACCTCGCACATAATTAAGGGAGCCATTGAAAGGTGACTAAAACACCATTGGTTAGGACTCCAATTGCTAGGCTCCACAATTCAAGAGAAGATTTAGAATATAATTGCTAGTTTGTATGGTAGTTTATATCTTTTTAATTACATATTTGTGGTTGAGTTTTGTAATGTTAGGCTTACTAGGATCTAAGTTATAGTGCCAGTCACGGCCAAATTTAGTTCGTGACAGCTAGCGTTGGTCCACATTGTTTTTAGGGTGAATTTGTATTAACTGCTGCCTATTTAATTAATAGACTTCAATCGAAACCCCTAAAATTCCGTACACCAATTAGTTGTCTCCAAAAAGAATTCCCTCATATCCATTTACTCAACTCTCTCCCACCAAAAATATTCGAATGTTTTGTGTTTGTTCATAATATCAATCCTACATGGGAAAGAACGAAAGGCCATCCAATTTATCTTCATAGGATACTCTCCCACTCAAAAAGGATATAAATGTTACAATCCTATCACCAAAAAATTCTGTCTCCTATGATGTTACATTCTTGGAAGATCAATCATTCTATTCCAATGATTCTCTTTAGCAGGAGAACTTAATTGAAGAAAATCATTGGGATCCTTCAATCTCTCTTCCAGTGTCTTTGTCCTAGTTTCCATCAGTGTCCACTTTATCATCCTCTGCATTACCCCTACCAGACACAATCACAGGTCTAAGTCAAGGGGGAGAATTAGTCCAGCAACAACAAAGTAAACCAATTGTTTACTCGAGGAGGCCCCGTGTTCCTCAACAAAACCAATCATTGGAACCTACGACGGATTTGCCACAAGATTCACAAAGAGGTGTTGTTACAATAGATGATCTGAACGTTCCTATTGCTATGAGAAAGGGGCTAAGATTCACAAAAAAAATTTACTAAAGAATCAAAGGAAAAGTTGCAGTGATGAAGGGTGCAAATTAGGGAAAAAAATTGCAGCAATATGGATGGGTTATAGTATTGGAAATCACAGCAATGAAGGCTGCCTGTGGTGGCTCGAATCACAACAACTGAGATTGCCTATGGCTAGTAGAAAATAAAATTTTGAAAAACCCTAGAAACCAAGCTCTGATACCATGTGGAAAACTAGGATACTTTAATTCTATTAGGAATAATCATACATATATTTATACAGCATATTTACTTTAGGAAATATCCTAGAATTATGTCCTAGAATATAGAAATATAACTAATTAAGCAAGAATACACCTATACATTGATTAGGAAAAACTAAACAATTAGTAATTAGGAAAGAACAATTGGTACAGCTGATTGACAGATTTTCTAATTGACAAATTTTCCACAAATACCATAGCATAACTTCAACACAACAACATATTCTAGAGAGGTCAATAAAAAAACAAGAAAATTTAAATCAATAAATATTCACAAAAAGTTGAAGAAATTAGCACTACATCATGAAGTTGACTTAACAATCTTCAATTCATCAATATAAAATTAATTATTCAATTGCTACAATCCAGGATCCAACATTAGTTATTAAGTAGCAATAATCTTCAACCAGATGATTGTGTCTTAGTTTTTATTGTGTCCATGTGTCTTTGTATTTTCCTCACATATGTTACCTAAATTTAAATTCTTAGTTATTCTTTCTAGTAGTGAGAAGTTATTTAGGCTAAGGGTTAAACTTCAATATTTTCTAAGTTTTGAAATGATGGAAAATAAGGAAAAATATGAAAAATCGTAAAATCAATTGTTAGACAAGGAGAATGTCTATGAATATGTGTGTCCATAATTCTAGAGCTCCTACATCTCAATCTAAAACTTAGAAGACAAAGGCAGTGGTGCTGATGATAATAATGATAATGATTATGACAATAGTTGTTGTGGTGGTGCTAGTGGTGGTCATCATCATGGAGGTGATTTCCACATAGCTGGAGGAGGGGCTAATTCTACTTGCCCAAAAGAAGAGTTGTATTATAATACTGATGTTTGTGGTTCTAGTAATGATCCACCTTCTCAAAGACAAGGAATTCAAACTGACCATTGGTTTTGAGATAATGGAAATAATGATGATGGTGTTGATGCCTCAAATAGAGAGAAGGCATAGCACAAACGCATCTTGAATACATATGGAGGTGGTTTTGGTTGACTTTAGGTGATGACTCCTCATGATGCTAGTTCCGCAAGAAACATAGGTAGTCAAAATATGCATAACATGCTCTACATCCATATCATTGAAATTGTCCCATTTGAGGGAGCTCATCATCAAACCAATCACTCTTCCAATTTGTGATTAAGAGAAATCTTCTCATTCAAGAAAAGGCAATCATCTTGATCCAATAAGTTCTTTGTTTACTTTCCAAACACAATGTCATTATTCACAAGCATAAGGCGACCAAAATTTTTAAAATCAAAATGAAGATATTTTAGATACTCCTTATGGTTTTGATGAGATAAGATATTCATCACATACTTTGTATTTGCCTATTTGGCTACTAACTCTATTTATTTAAGTTGATTGTTAACTATAGAAATATTATAAATGCAACGTGCCTATTGTGTTTTATGCTTATTAATTGAAATTCGTTGTTTTGGTGAATTGTCACTATATATTACTCTACAACATATTGCAAATTTCTGAAAAATATTCGTGTAATGATAGGCCGTTACCAATACATTATGATTGCAGGAGCCAATTTTAATTAGATGCGATTGTGACTATAAGTGCAACCATTATCACGATTTAAAATCATGGTCTAGATAATGGATGGGAGAGAAACAACAAAACTTAAAAGGGGAATTGGGAAGGACGAGAAAGCACAACAGCAGAGAAATGAATAGGTTCTAAAGGGTTGGGAATAGAAATTATAATTCTTCCCTTGACAAAATTAACAACCATTGACTATCATTACAAACTTAATAGAAAGTCAACTTTCACACAAATGTTAAATATGTTGACACTTGTACTATGGCTATAAAGTGAATAGGGGTGGGGAAGGGAAGACAAGACAAGACTTTCTAAAGGAAGGGGAAGGGAGAAGAGGATAAATTCATCTTGTTGTATTTTGTAAGTTAAATATTGCTCGGTAAAAAGAAGGGAGGATAAATGATTTTATTGTGTTTAGATAATGGTGATGAAGGAGAAAGGATTAAAATTAGTAGTGAAAAGAAAAATAATTCTTCATAAAGAAAAGAACAATTTGCATTTTCATTAAAAACTAAGGGTGAAAATGACAAAACAGAAAAGGCATTTTCCCCTTCAGGAGTTACAAATTTTTACACTTGGATTTGGAGTGCAAAATTCAACTTGATATAAGCGAATTATTACACTCTCCCCTTCCCCCTCTTTAAGAACATGAATTGCCAAACAAGAGAAGAGTCGAATTTCATCTCCACTCTCCTCCCTTCCCTTTCCCCTCATTTTACCTCTAGCCAACCACTGTGTTACTGGATTTTAATAATTTATCCAATTCTCTAAGAGTATATTTGGATATATGAGAACTTAAAATAAAAGGCTATTGAATTTGGCATTATCTTAGTTTTTCATATTCTTCACCTGAAACACAAATCCACATCCACCTTCATTTTAAGTGCTAATGGATCTTAAAGGAATAAAAGCACTCCCAATCTCTAACTTGCAGAAGATAATTGCATCACTTGTTCAACTCAAACAAATATTGACTCAAATACCTCATTAATAATAGGGATTTCTGTAGGGATGAAGAAAAATGTTGACTTTCAAAGAATAAAGTACTATTGAGTTTGATTGAGATTAGTTTCAATGTTTATTTCACATACTCAAGGCACTATAGTTGGCATTTGATACGATTTACTTGGGATTATAAATACTATGGCACTTGAAAAATTCCTATGATATTCCGTATATGGTGCCTGCAGAACTCCATAGTCAATTTACTTAGATTAAGGAAAGGGAAGTAAAGCATATTTACCAGTTGTGCTTATAGAAAATTCCACACCCATCGTGTTTCTGCCCACTCCTCTGAATAAAAATACTGGAATAACCATGGCTCTCCATGTTTTGTTTGTAAAAGCTAGCATATTCATCCACCTCCTTGTTTGTTATAAGTCATATTAATTAGTACATAATATGCTGCAAAAGAACTTGAAGTATGTCTAATGAGGCATTTATATAAATTCTTGTTTCCTAGAACAGGGAAGGTTGAATTTTATCACTCCCTTCTTAATACAGGAGATGAATGTAAAAGCACCTGTAGGCAGAAAAACTCCGCTCCAAGGTTCTTGAGAACAGTTAAAATTGCCTGTGAACGGGACTTCCACCTGTTTTCAGCATAAATGGCAAATGAAAACTCACTCAAGTAGCTCCTCAAAAGTCTGAAGAAGGTAGCAAGTTAGACATAGAATGTATGAAACAGCATTTTAGAAATTGCAGTTCATCATGTTTTCATGATTTCCAGTATGAAATAGGATTAGAAAAAAACTCAGCTAAAATTTTTTTTAAACAAAGTACCCTCAATATAAGGATTTCCAATATACTTAAAGAGAAATCATAATCCTTCATCAACATTTACATCTAGCAGATCAATGCCGTCTGAGTTTTGCAAGTTTTAGGCTTTAACCAGAAAAGGAGAAAAAAAAAAAAAGAGAAGCACTGAGGATTTTAATCCATAAAATATTTCTTCTGATCAGAGAATAGCAATTATATTATAGGGCCACAAAGGCAGAGAGGGTGGGGGGGTGTTTAGTATCTAAAAATCTAAGACACTGTGACCATCAACAAAAAAAATGCCCCTTAATTTAAATTGAAGGTTTATAAAGTATTTGCTCATCCTCAAAAACCCTACCTATTACATATCCTAAAACTAACTCAAAAATGAGAAAGGCAGAAATGGAGAAGTAAGAAAGTGTGCCCCTACATACCCACAACTTAGCCTTGGAACTCGTCGCCATACAGGATGTCACCATAACAGAATAACTAATTAAAGTCAGGAATATAATGTTTGACAAGAAAACAGAATAAAAGACCTTGTGTTAAACCTTCCTGCAAATCTAATAAAAAGGCTGCTACAACCAATTATATGTTTAAAGGCATGCAGTGAAATAATATCAAAGTTAGGTTACAATAGATTGATAGATAGATAATTATCCTCTGTTTTGAATACACACGCAGAGACGCACATGAATGTCTCATGAAACGTGATGCTTAGCACAAATAAGTTTTAATTGCCTGTGTCAGATGGGACAAGCAGCTGGTACAAAAGTCATTATAATACAGTAATGCTTTTCAATTTATATTCATTGTGATAAAGACAAGCATTACTAAGGTTTCAGTCCTTTTTCAACAAACAGGATTTTTTTTTTTTTTATTACAGAAAGACAAATATGGTATGGAGGATCAGATATCCTCCTTAAACAAAAACAAATACGAAAAAACAGTAAAAGAGGCAACTATACATTAATGCCCTCCTATCAACCGAAAACATATCCAATGATATTCCTTCGAAAGCCCATCAGTTAGCTTAGTTAGCTTACAAAGGACCGAAAAAAAACCACCTTAACCTGCAACTAATCAATCATTAAAACCAGATTTTTAAAAATGAGGCCATTCTTCCATCAAAATACGCTGCAGCCCTGCAAACAGAATCACAACTCTGAAGTAGTTTGTTTTTTTTTTGTTTTTTTCAGAGGCATGAAGAGGAGGATATAAAGCAGATTGAAAAGTTAAAATGTAGTTTGGTTTAGTTTAGTTTTACATCATTATGTTTATTTTAATCATGGGTAGTTTTGAATTAGTAGATGGTTATCATGTGGTAGGAGGTTAACAAATTTAGATACTTCCATTGGCTCTTTGTATTTAAATAGAAGAAGGAGATTAAAGAGAGGAAGAAGAATTTTATTCATAACAAGATGTCATATGGTTCCCTATTGATGAGCCCTCAGAGATCAATGGGTTCTTTCCTTCATTGAGCCCATTAATTTTTTTTATTCAATAAATGTTCCCTATTGTTAGATCCAAATTCTGGGATCATAACATTAGATATCAGAGAGGATAATTATGAGTGATTCACGTTAATGCAGCAACAATTTAAAGTTTTCATGTCTTTCTACAAAGAAAACCAAGAATAGGTAGTTTGCAATGAATGTGGCTAAATACAGAATGATCACATACATGAACTTCAAGTCTTATGGCTAATGGGGAGCCCGTATGTAGCCTTGGAAGCAGTGTTGGTAGATTCATCAAGGTAAGGAAGATGTTCTGGTTCATTAAGAAGACCTTTCCTCAAATAATGCTTCATACAATGAAGTTCCTGCCATGACATCATCTTACACATCCGATGCAGTTCTATTTATTTTAGACATGGATAGCCTTTAAATACTCGATAGTTATTTTGTAGTAGGAAGTTGCCAAGTTTAGATAACTTCCATTAACTCTTTGTATGTATATAAACAGAAGTAGGGGATTAAGGAAGGAAGAAAAATTTTATTAAAAAAAAAAAAAAAAAAAGAAGTTGTTTTCTCACGATGTCTTAGGGTTCCCTCTTCATGAGTAGGTTCTGTCCTTCATTGAACTCGTTATTGTCTTTGTTATTCAACAAAAATTCCCATAATCAGATCCAATTTCTGGGACCATAACATCATTTTGCCTCCTTTATACCATCAAAATCATCCACTTTCAATCAACAAAACTCTCCCCAAGTTCTCTTGTATACCAATCTCCTATAAAATGCCAAAGGGCGACTCCAAATAGCCCAAGCCACGTGATAGTGTAGAAACAAATAAGAATCAGATTCATTAAGATAGCAACATGTGACACACCAATCAGGAGGCAAACATTCTTATGCCTCCTTTTCAGCAACAAGCCATTAGCATTTACTTTTTGAAGAACTGCAAATAGTAAATGCCCTCAAACAGCACCATGACATGCAAGATTCTATTTATTAAGAGAAAAGAATGCTCATGAGGAACATATAGAATTACAACCACATGATCTAGACAAAATTGACTATAAAAGTCCAAAAACTAAATCCCACTATCTAGTCTAGGCTCCAATTGAAAGAGTCAAACAAAAATAAGCAATGAGAATAACTCTGCCATATTCCTTTCATTAAAATTTCTGAAAAAAAATATCTCATGATAAGATACTCTTATCTGTGTAAGAACTATACAGGATGAAAATCATATAAAAATAGTAAAGTTATGTGAAAAAGAATCCTTCTGATGATACATAACTCTTCATACATTTTACTTCAGATCTTTTTGCTCAATCATCTCTTTCTCTCTCTGACAGTGTCTTAAAACATTATTTCACACTTAAACATATTTCCTAAGTTGTCATACTTTCCTTGACATTTATCACTATAGGATGTTTCTCCAGCATTCCAAGTCAAGATTATTACTTTGTAAAGGCAACAGTAATCATGTTTGGGCTCTTTGTTATCATACTTCCCTCACCTTAAACAGGACAACTGAAACCCTAAGATTGCCAAGTGCTATCCTTTCTGTTAAATTTTTCCTTGTAAACTACTTGAATCTGACAGATAAAAGAATGCTTATCTAAACAACCTGAATCTGACAGATAAAAGAATGTTTATCTAAACAACCTGATCTGGACTTATTATTATTTTGTAATAATAAAAGAACCGCTTATTATTTTGTAATAATCTGACAGATAAAAGAATGCTTATTATTTTGCAAAGGCAACAGTAATCATGTGCGGGCTATTTGTTATCATACTTCCCTCACCTTAAACAGGACAACTGAAACCCTAAGATTGCCAAATGCTCTGCCTCTGTCTAATTTTTCCTTGTACACTACTTGAATCTGACAGATAAAAGAATGCTTATCTACACAACCTGATCTGGACTTAGTGAATCTCATTCCGTTTGAACCAAAAGACTTTGTTAAAATAATTACATAAACTCTAGATTTTTACATGTAAGTCAAGCCAAAGGGGAAAACAAGGTTGGGAAATTTTCCAGGTTGTGGAAAAGCCAGCTCCAGTGATCTAACATTTCCATATAGCTTAAAATAACAAGGTCATACACTATAATGAAACAAATAAAATAAGTATTAGCAGATATGCAGGATATAGACACAATTTTGCACAAAGTAACACAGTTCGTAGCACAATATTGTTTCTTTCCATTTTCTTTATTAGCTTGATAAGTTCCAATTTTAAAAAATAATAAAAAATATATTACAAAATATATTTAGCTTGGTAAGTTTCATTTTTATTTCTTATTTTTTGAAAAAAATTATTACAAAATGCATTTAGATTGGTAAATTTCATTTTTAAAAACAGTGGAATAGTTTGTAGCACAATATTGCCTCCTCGCATTTTCTTCATTAGCTTGGTAAGTTTCATCCCAAAAAAAAAAAAAAAATCTATTATGGAATGCATTTAGCCATCAACAATAAATTGGTAGTAATTCCATATGGTGCATAAAGAAAGCCTGGATTTTAATCATTTACACCAAACTCATGATAATAATTCAAAGAAAGGTTAGATTTAGCAGATTTACTTGAGGCAAGGAGATGGAGAATGTGGAAAGAAGGAACTCTTAACATAAACCTATACAAGAAGCAATTTTATACAATTAGATATTGAGGTGTAACGAATAAAAAACCAGCTACCACAATGGTTCAGCATCAAAATCATTCACAGAATTTTATAGATATAATCATAAGTCATGAACAGTGTGCACAATCAAATCAACATAAAATGCTTGTTGCAGCTGGAATTGCATATTTCAAGTGAAGTTATGAAATTCAGTTAGACTTTAGCACAAAATCCAATGATCATACTGACATTTAACCACATATACAACATTTTATACTTGCAACATATAAATAGCTTGTCATTGTAAAGAAATAATGTTTTCTAGTTAAAATTGATAATTTCACATGCTAGCTTATACAAATAGATTGAGCAATAACAATTTTTAAAATTGACTAAAAATCCACTAAATTCATCTAAAAAGTAATTTTGTACAAAATTATATCTTAATATAAATGTGTTATATCGTGTAGTAGTTGGGTTGAGGCCTCAAGGCATGCGTCTGTTGTGATATAAGCCAATCCAAAAACAAAAATTATTACTTTTTCTTTTAATAATTTTCAACTTTTAAAATTGGGAAAAGAGTGGAGGGGGAAAAAAGTTCTATCCTCATCAATTATCAACCTTATCTCTTTGCAATTTCCCATGTTATTTCTATTTCACTCAATCACATTGATATTGCAAGAGACCTCTCTATTGTCTTCTCTCCCTTTAAACTATGAACGACTAAGCTGATTTCATCAATTTAAGATCTAGTTTGGAACATTTATAGAACACTCTCTCAATGGCATATTGCTGTAGATTTTCTCATCTAGTTTTAAGTCTAAGGTAATCCTTTTACAAATTTTTGTTGCATTGTAGCATTGAAAGGATCTTAATGTATGTTCTCATGGTAACGTAACTTCATGGCACTCCTCTATTTCCTTGATCAATCCTGCTGAACTTTCTCCAGCATGATATCTTCTTCTTTTCTTCTATCACAAGAAATTTAACTTCCAATTTTTTTTTTTTCTCTTATGTGAATTTTAACAAAATGTTCACTCTCCTAAAATTGGAAAGTATCATCCCATAGATGTAGTGTGAATCAACTAAAGTTATCTAAGATAAATATACGATGCTGACTTGATATGAAAAAACTCTACTGCCCTCTTGTACTTTCCACAAGTTACTATTCATACGTATTATTATTCACTTAAGATGTCACTATTCGCATATACCATTCAGAGCATCATTTCATTGTGTCTTAATTGTACTGCAAATAGCTCCTATAACCTGCGTTCCATGTGCAATTTTGCTTATTGGTTACTGTTGATTACAAGCTCTTGTTATTTACCTAGTTTTCTAACTCATTCTAGTTTTCTAGTAGACCCAAAATCTAGATAAATATCCAGCTTCTAACTCATTCTAGTTTTCTAGTAGACCCAAAATCTAGATAAATATCCAGCCCCTATACAACATAAAAACAGCAACTAGGGCTATCAACTATCTGGTTTGAACTAAAAAACCAAACCAAATCAGTTGATTTGGTTTAGTTTGACCAAATCTAAATATATGTTTGGTTCGGTTTTTCTTTAAAAATTTTGACTAATTCAATTTGGTTACCAAACCAAATAAATCAAATTTTTTTATAAAAAATAATTTTTTTGAATAAATGACACAAATATAATATTTTACATAAAATAAATTAAATATAATAAAAATAAATTAAATATACTCTATATATACATATATAATTAATATATAATAAGTTTTATTTGTATAAATAATCAAAAGAGTATAATTTATATTAAAATTTTCAAAAAATAGCTTTAAAAAAGGTTAGTTCAAATCGAACCAAACCAGTTAAACCAAACCAAGTCTAGTTCGGTTCAATTCTATTTATATAAAATTTTGGTTCAGTTCAGTTCTTATAAATTTAAAATTCAGTTAATTCGATTTTGCTGAAAATTAAATGGAACCACATCTAACCAACCGATGGACAGCCCTAACGACGACAAGAAACTCCCATAGGGAAACAACATTTTCTAAAATGTAAGTGAGAACACATGGGAAAAATACAGAATTTCCAAAACATTGAAACATGCCTGAAATGCGGAAATATGACCTAGCTGAAATTTTTGTGTAACATAAGCCAGCTCTGCAAGCTCTCCTATATCACTACATTAGGGAAGTAACCTCTTCAGAAAGACTACAATAATGGTAGTGACATTAAGATTCAAGGAGCTTCAAAAAGGGAAAATTATTGACTTTACTGCAGCTAACAAAAGCAAAAGTCTAAAATTTGGGAGATTATAGCAAATTTGCAATTGTGTATTTGATGATATTACTCTGCGCTCGTGTTGTACAAATATGGGCCTTAATCAAGACATAAATCTTCTCAAGTTTTACTTCACTTCCTCGCTTTCTTCTTGTAGTTTAAGTTTCAACTGTGTCACAAAGTATATTACAACCCAAAAGCATTATCACGTCCAAAAACTGACAGTTAAGCAGCTTCAAATAGCACTTGAACAATCAGAATGTTTTGCTGATATTGGTATAATATCATACCAGTAAGGCACCCTGACATGCCAACCACTTAACTCTCCCCGATGAGCGAAACCCCAAAGGCAAGGTTAGCAGCGATAGTTGCAATCAAAATTGTATATTGAAGCATCAGGATTTCAAAGACAAAGTGTGACTGGGCTGCCATTAATTTTTCTTCAAAAATTTGCCTATGTGAGTGCTTTAGAATTTGCTTAAACACTTTATTTTGTGCTTTGATAAGCATGGCAGTTAGGTGGCTGCAGGTATGTTAGTGGGGTTAGGTAAAAGGTAGGATAACGTTGTCCAAGTAATGCAAGATATGTGTCTGGATAGAAATAGTTAAAAAATCGTGCTAAGATAAGCATGGTTTAGAAATGGAAACTAAGTGTAATAGCACCTAGATGTTGTATCAATAGAGCTTTATCTTTTGTCTATACAATTTTGTTGACCTAAGTTAGGTGTCTAACTTGGTCACTCTTTATTTTGATCTTGACAATCAAATTAGATAGTACTAATATTTTCAATTAAGTGTATTTTTGTATAGAATTAAGTTAAAAAAGTGTTTAGACTCAAGAACTTAGAAAATCTTCTAAGTCATGAAGTAGGCCTAGAAAATCGCCCCTAAGAAATGAGAATTGTGACCAAGACAGATCCAAACAAAAAATGGATAGACTAAATCGCGCCTAAGATCGTGATCATGTTTTTGACCGTGAAAGGTAGTCGCGACCACTATCTTAGAGTCATGACCACGATATTTTAATTAGGTCAAAGCGGCTCCAACGGACAGTTGAAGAACCTATAAGAAAATGTCAAGTGGCAAATCGCGGTAGATAGTCCAAAATAGTAATCTCAAATTTCTTGTCCTAATAGCGAAATACATTTCTCGACCGCAATTTATAAGTCTCAATCGCAATTTGAGTCTGATAGTGCATTCAATGCAAATTTTCTAACTATTGAAAATAGATATGGTCACAACACTTTTGTAACGGTCATTTGGAGTGTAAAGGCTATAAATACCCCCTCCAAAGGTCCTTAATGATGGAGAACTAATTCCATTTGTGGTCAAACCCTTGCACTTTATTTAAACTTCTATTATCCTTCTTTTAAGATAATTGTAAAGCCTTAAATGATATTGTAAACACTTAGAAATTGGGTTTGAGAGTGAACCATAGAAAACTCTTGTACGGATTTAAGCGTAAGACTTAATAAAACACTTGTAAAAGATCTAAGTGTAAGTTTCGATAAAACACTTATAAAGTTGGGTGTGAGCCAAAATACTAAGTCGGAAGTGAGCTTGGAAAACTTCATTGTATAAAGATAGCTATAGTGAAAATCTCAATCGAGATTGGGGAGCAGATATAGGGTTTGTTATACCTAAACTACTATAAATTGTGTGTGTTTTTTTTTTCTCTCTTCAACTCTTGAATTTCATAACTTATAATTTCTTACCAATTCAACCCTCTCTTCTTAGTGCATAAGAACCAACAATTGGTAACAGAGCCTAGTCTCACATTACAAGCTTAATTGCGTGAGAAAAGATCAACATAGCCAATGAAAGTACTAATCATCACTTTGATGATAATGATTATGCTCACTGGAAGCATAAAATAGAGATCCATCTTGATAATGATCGCATTAATGTAAGGGATTGTGTACTTGAAGAGTGGAAGCCTCTAACAAAAATAGTTGAAGGAGTTGAGGTAGTGATTCCAAAAAAAGAATGGAGTGAAGCACAAAGAAGAACAAATGGCAAGAACAAGAAGACAATGACAATCATTTTAAGTTCTCTCTCAAGAAAATAATGTGGAAGAGTTCAAAATTGTCAAAATGCCTATGGGATATAGAAAGCCTTAGAAAACTACTATGAAGGCATAATGCAAGTGAAGTCAAATAGATTGAAGATGTATGCGATGGAATGAGAGCTCTTCATGATGAAGAAGAATGAAACCGTCGCTGAAATGATAATAGACTCTTTCCATTGTCAACAATATGAAAAAGTATGGGAAACCACTCACCAACCATGAGGTAAACACCAAATTTCTCAAAATGATTTCTTTTGAAAAGTTTGGGACTATGGTGTGTAGCATTGAAGAATCCAATGAAGACATTGGTAAAGTACCAACTGATGTCTTTGTTGGAAAGCTCTTCACTCATGAAATAACAATCAAAAAGAATGAGGAGATGAAAAAGTTAAGAGAACAAAAAAAGACTTTAGATTTGAAAGCTACTTCAAAGGAGCAATAAAGTGATGCAAGCTGTGGTGATAGTGATGAAAGTGAAAAAGAAGAAGAAGAAGAGCTTGTCATGATCTTTAAGAGGTCCAAAGAGCTCATGAAAAGAAGAAAAGAAAGAAGAAACCAAAAGAAGACATCATCTAACTAAAAGGAAAAGAAGAAAAGCTTCAAAGCTAATTGATATGATGACTCAAGTGAAGAAGAGGAAGATAATGAAGTTACAAACTTTTGCTTTATGGCTCAAGAGAACTCTTTTAATGAGGTATGTTCTTCTTTTCTACCTTGTGATGATAATGATGATGATTATGAGGATAATGAGCTCATGAAAGCCATGCCTTAAAATGTGAGAAATTTTATTCCAAAATGAAATTTTATAAGAAAGTGTTTAAAACTTCAAGAAAATTTCAAGAGTCTAAATGATCTTATTTTGAACTTGAGAACATCTAATTATGATCTCAAGAAATCTTTGAAAGAGATTTCTTCAAAAACCTCCTCATTTGAATTCTTAAGTAAAGAAAATGATTCTTTAAAATTGGAGGTTATAAATTGAGAAATTTCATTTAAAAGTTTCACAAAGAGAAGGAAACTTTGGATACACTCAATGTATCTCAAAGACCACACCTTGTGAAACATGGTCTTGGCTTTAATGTAGTTTCAACATCCATGTCTTCTTCTCCTATTTTTACTGAAACTTCCATCTTTCAAACTTCTAGCATAAAGGCGATTGGAAAGAGGAATGCTCGAAGCATTAAGCCTCCCGTGCCTAAGGGTAAGGGAAAGACACCTCTTAGCGCTAGAGCTAAGCCTCAAAGAGAAATTCATGCGTGTATACTAAGAGAAGGAAACTTTGGATACACTCATTGTATCTCAAAGACCACCCCTTGTGAGACATGGTCTTGGCTTTAATGTAGTTTCAACATCCACGTCTTCTTCTCCTATTTTTATTGAAGCTTCCATCTTTCAAACTTCTCGCATAAAGGCAATTGGAAAGAGGGATGCTCGAAGCATTAAGCCTCTCATGCCTAAGGGTAAGGGAAAGGCACCTCTTGACTCTAGAGCTAAGCCTTAAAGAGAAATTCATACATTCATGTATACTAAGAGACATGTACAAAGACACACACCTTCTACTCCTCACTATGCTTCTACATCACACTACACATGTCCATGCATTTAGTCATATGAAAATGTTGTGACAAAATGTCCTCTCTATACAAATATGTCAAAGAAGAGAAAGATTCATAAGTCCAGGCTTCAAGGCAACTATTGCATGAAATATGAACATATAAATGTGTTTTGTTATATTAGGAAGACTCATCTCAAACTTAAGGATTCTTCCAAGGCTAACCCCTAAGGACCAAAATATGCTTGAGTACTAAAGTAAAGTGTTTAATATTGTAAGAATGGGACTCCTTCATGAAATTCTCATCATAAAAAATCTAAAAGAGAATGAGATTACTAATGAAGAAGAGATAACGTTTCAAATGGTTATTTGGTATCAAGTCATTGATACTAAACTTGTAATGTATTTCTTACCTCCTATACTTTTAACTTTATATGTATATATATATATATATATATATATATATATATATATATGTTTAGAGGGAGTTGTATGCATTTTATCACTTGGTATATTGTCTTTGCATATGCAACTTGGTTACTTGATTGAATTTGCATTTAATTGAAATTTTTATAATTATTTTCTGCAATTTTTAGCTCTCCATCATTTGGCTAATTTTCTCATTTAATTGGTATCTTATATTCTTCATTGTGTCTCCAAAGTTGTGTTAGCTTCGGAAGGCTTATCTTTTTAAAGGAGATGTTATAAACTCTTTTATAAATAATTTTATTATTGGATTCATTATCTTTAACAATTGGTAGTTTAAAACCATTGTAGTTTTGAATTCATTCATTTCGGACTTGACATAAGATCACATATTTACATATCTTCCTTAATGAAAGCAAATATTATTTGAATTTGATTTCAACTTGATTCTACTTTGTGTATTTTGTTTCCATTGCTCATAATCTTCTCTTTTACTTACCTCTTACCTATATAGAATCTCCTCTCTTATTGATCTTGTCAAAGAGGGAGAAAAAATTGAATAATAGAAAAATAAGGATTACCTAAAGGGAAGTTCAATGAATTGTTTGAATTTATCTAATTTATCTTATTTTTCTCTTTTCAATTCAATTTAATTATTAAAATAAAAAAAGGAGTGATTGTTGACCTAAGTTAGGTGATTAACTCAGTCACTCTCTATTTTGATATTGACAATCAAATTAGATAGTACTAATATTTTCAATTAAGTGTATTTTTGTAGAAAATTAAGTTAGAAAAGTGTTTAAACTCAAAAACTTAGAAAATCTTCTAAGTCATGACGTGGCCTAGAAAATCATCCCCAAGAAATGAGAATTGCAACCAAAACAATGAAATTGCGACCAAGACGAATCTAAACAAAATGGACATATTAAATCGCACCATTGCAACCATGTTTTTTACTGTGAAAGGCAAGTAGCAACCACTATTTTAGAATCGTGATCACGATATTTTAATTAGGGCAAAGCGGCTCTAACGGATAGTTGAAGAACCTATGAGGAAGTGTCACGTGGCAACTAGCCGTTAAACGCAGTCCAAAATAGCGACCCCAAATTTCTTGTCCTGACCATGAAATCCATTTCTCTACCGTGATTTGAGTCTAACAGTGCATTAAATGCAAATTTTCTAGCTATTGAAAAAAATATGACCACAACATTTTTGTAACAATCATTTGGAGGATGAAGGCTATAAATACCCCCATCCAAAGGTCCTTAATGATGGATAACTAATTCCATTTGTGGTCAAACCCTTGCACTTCATTTAAACTTCTTTTATCCTTCTTTTAAGACAATTGTAAAGCCTTAAATGATATTGTAAGGTTTGGTGTGAATCTTAAACACCTAGGAATTGAGTTTGAGAGTGAGCCATAGAAAACTTCTATATAGATTTAAACGTGAGCCTTGAGAAAATACTTGTAAAGGGTTTAAGTGTGAGCTTTGGGAAAACACTTGTAAAGTTGAATATGAGCCAAAACTAAGTTGGAAGTGAGCCTGGAAAACTCCATTGTATAAAGATAGCTACAAATAAATCCCAATCAAGATTGGAGAGTAGATACAGGGTTTGTTATACCCAAACCACATTAAATGTTGTGTGTTCTCTTCTTCCTTTCTTCAACTTTTCACTTTCATGATGTCTAATTTTTCACCAATTCAATCCTCCTTTCTTGGTGCACAAAGGCCAACAAATTCCTTGTTGATTTAATGAGAAAATGCAAGTGAGATTTCCATAATTTTGGAACCTGTCTTTTGTTACTTCTGCGTGTGATTGAAGTGCACTTTGTTTTACCATGTCCTACAGCTGATAACAGACAGAACTATACATTGTGCAACAGTTATAATAGCTGCATGGATAAAGTATAGCATAAAATGGTGTTTAATGGTCATAATAGCTTTCGTCTACTACTACAAAACCAATAACAATAGGCTAAAACACCATCACATGAACAGCTGTTAATCCAAAATCCCACATTGGTTCAAGGCCATTCATTCCTTCAATCCAATACTAAAACTTATGAAACTGTAGGTGAAAGTTGAAGACTGTTACTTGATGCAACTTAACTAAATCTATATATTAAACTAATTTAATTGGGTGCTAAATCATTGTTTCCTACTTTTTCAAAATCAAAGCCCAACACGGTTAGAAAGCAGTATATATGTCAAGAATGAATGAATAGGGTAAAAAAAACCAATTCAGCAGATAAGAACAAAATCTGCAGCCTCAAGAAACACAGCCATAGGCCTGCAGATTGTTTTACACATTTATTACAACCAAAGACAAAGAATGACTGTCAAAAAAAAGTCATATTAACGTGAACTGAAAAGAATA
Source organism: Omphalea diandra (assembly GCA_949677035.1). Lineage (NCBI taxonomy): Eukaryota > Viridiplantae > Streptophyta > Magnoliopsida > Malpighiales > Euphorbiaceae > Omphalea > Omphalea diandra. Next base: position 49,224 of record CATIWR010143068.1, read on the forward strand.
TAAATAAATTGTAAATCTCGACAGAGCAATGAAAGGTTAACAGCTAATTATCGTGTACAAGTTTCGCATACCTGAGCCAAAATGTTATAGGAGACAAGACGGAATCTAATGCCTGCAACATGACATTGAGATGCTAAACTTAATCTCCCTTTAAGAAGAAATCGAATTATATAGAAGAATGAGACTATTAATGAATTATATTGAAATAAGAGTCTCAAGCACAAACGAACATTTTGAAATAATTTAATGAGTGAAAGCAGGCATCAACTATCCAGCTAGTAAAAAAAAAAAATGCATACCATCAGGTTTAGCTCTTGAAAAAATGTCAGCTCCTTCAACAGAAATAAATTTAGGGCATATCGGTGATGGAGCAGTAGCAGCACCCATTTTGCTCAAACAAATTGGTCTGTATATGTAACGGAAACAAGTATTTCCCCCAGTTAATACGCATAAAAGATAAATAATTTTAAAAAAAATGCGCTTTCAATCAGGAAAATTAGATGAATTCAATAGTGAAACAGAGAGACACCTGATGAAGAAGGGAATAGATAGCCGGGCAGGCGAAGAGAGGTACTTTAGCATTGCTTTTCTCCTGTTGCAGGCGATAGAGAAGGGATTGCCCAAGGTGTTTTATGTCCTTTTCTGAGTGAGGGCGGGCTAGCCCAAAGATTTTTTTAATCATTCAAATGTTGTGCGAGTAAAAAATTTTAGTTATTAAAATAGTAATAATTTAATATAAATCACCCTCACATGAAATATAAATAAAATCATTATAATTATAAATCTCATGTCCATTATGACTGATAAAAATTTAGTCTTGTCATTATATACAAAAATACTATGAGAAATAAATGCTGTAATTAAGCTGTGGAAAATATTTTTTAAAATAATATTTTTTATATTTTTTCTATTTGGTATATTTAGAAAAATTAATTAATAAAAATAGTTTTCTAATAAAAAAACTAAGTTATTTTTTTAGGAAAATTACTTTTCATCGAAAATCATTTTTCAAATTTTGATAAATTTATTCAAATAAAAAATAAATTATATAAATATATGTATTTTTTATCGCTTATCATTTTTCACTATCAATACTTATTATCAATCATTATTGGCTTAATGATTGCTGAAATTAAGTGAGATGCATAAAAATTTTTATTTTTAATTTTTTTCTTATATTAAACAATAAATAATATAAATATAAAATATTTATAATCTAAATTTTATTATAATTCTTATAAATCAAAGGAAAATTAAAATTTTTATAATATATTTCAAATACTATAAAATATACTGTTTGAGAAAGCATTTTTCATAAAAAAATATTTTACTTAGATAAATTATTTTTTCTTAAAACAAACGGAGCCTAAATAATAATTCATAGTAGTAAAATTTATAGTTATGTTACAAAATTTTTATAATATATCATTATAAAGTACGCATGATGTTTGTAATTATAAACTCAAATATATATTTTAAACTAAGATGAAAATTTTATTTGAATAGAAGAGAACGAGAAAAACTGTATGTGGTAGGTCTATTTAAAATTTTAGGGTGCGACAATTTTAAACAAAAAAATGATCAATGTTTATTTACTGCTTTAAGACATTTTTACTATTTATATTCAAGCAAAGGCTGTGTAATTTGCAAAGGTTTTTACGATTAGCATGTTTAAGAAAATTAAAACTAATTTGTATTCAATTATGAAGTGTTTGGCATCATTTTTGTTTTTGGTTTTTCATTTTTTTTTTTGCACAAAAAAGAAATAAAAAAGTGTTCAACGAGATGTGTTGCAATTTCTTGTTTTTTTTTTAACTTAAATTGTGAATCATTTTTTAGAATAGAAAATAAAGCACTTCATAAAAAAAATTGGAAAAAATGACTTTTATTTTCATGTTTTGTTGTTAAAGGATACAATTGTGGATTTCATTATTATTTTTGTTCTTTTCTTTTATTGTTTTGTGGGTCCCTTATATTTGCTTCAAAACAAGACACTTTCTAAATAAATTTTTTGAGAGGAAAAACATATTTTTTAAAATCTAAAAATCACAAATAAAAAATAGTTTCTCATTTATCAAAAATGAAAAACAAAAAAATGAAAATGATACCAAACAAAAACTTTTACGAGTAATTAGTTAGAATCAAATTAAAAATATATCATTGTAATTTATTAAACAAATCCAATAATTTCATATATAATCTAATAAATTACATACATGATAAAATTTTTGACCTTTTTTATAGTTCTCAAGCGTATATGGTAGGAATAAAGATAAACATAAATTGATTATTTTCACTCCAATGTCATAAGTAATTCATAGTTGTTATCATTATATTTACTGACAATGAATAAAAATTATAAAACCTAAATTAGTGAACTCTTTCAAATAAATAATTTATTTATATCCATTATAGAACAAAAAATTGAAATAGGTTCAAATATTTACATCCATTATAGAACATAAAATTGAAATAATTTCTAATTTAAACAACTTATTAGAATTTATTTAAAATAGAATGAAAAATTTTATAACTAAATGATCGCTTATTTTAGTTATTTTTATAATTTTTTTATAATTAAAAAGATGCAATGTATGCATTAATGAAATATTACCAATGAACTATTTATAACTAATGTGAAAGAGGGTAGCTAAATCCCTAACTCATACTAAATTATATTGCCCAAGGATTTTATTCAAGAATCAAGCATAAAAGAACTTTAAATCCCAATATAGAAAATCTATTTCTAGCAACCTAAATTATAAAAATTTAAAGGTTATTAATTCAATTAATTGAAGTCAATTTAAACTTAGAATTAACTAGTTTGCAAAGTTATTAAGAATCTACTCAACAACCTCACCAAGTTCTTATAAAAAACTTATGAAGAGAACAAATCTCACAAGCTTTAAGTCAAAAAAAAATCAATGTTATTCAATCTTAATGCTCATGGCCAAATGGGGAGGCTATTTATTGCCTTATAAACTTAACAAGCTAATTTGGAATAAAAAAACAAAACTCTAAAAACCCTAAGTCAAATTCAGCTAAGTTGTGTTGACCACCTAAAAATAAGCTAAATAATGCAATCTTAATGAAATAAGAAAGCAAATAAAAGCCATATGATTGGCCAATAGTAGTTTTTTAGGCTAAAGTTGCATACAAGAATTGCATATAAGAAAAGACTAACAAAAGATAATCCTAAAAAGATATAGAAGATCAAATTCGACTAATGAAGAAGAAGTAGGATGAGAGTAGGAAGACAATACTAATTAAGCAAATGTTGGTATATCTTGGACTTTGACTTATTTACTTTTGACTTAGACATGACTCATCCTTATCCAAACATGTTGGTACTATCTTGTATTATTTTAGGACATGTTATGTCTTGTCTTAATGTAGGATATTATCCATAAGATAACCTTATACATTATGTCTTAATTAGGGTAACTTTATCCACTATGTTTTGTTTACACATGTCTTGTCCTAACCATTTTTGTTCTAAGATGGATAATTTTAGGCTTTCTTCCACATTTGTTGGGCTTGTCAAATGGACTCCGTCATAGGCCTTCACACCTTGATTGGATGTATAATGGGCTTGTATTGGGCTTGATGAAGATCCACTAAATGATCCATGCACCAACTTTTGTCTTTAAGCTCCAAGCCTTGAATCCAATGGGTCAAATGGATTTGTTTACATCATTCCTTCCTTTTTTGGAAAGATTCATCCTTGAATCTTGGCCTACAAAAAAACAAAAACTAGAAATAAGAACTAACAAAGATAAATCTAATGGAAACTTACCATACAAGTTGCAAGTCTCTCCACTAGAATCAAAGACAAATCTCATGAATTTAGAACATGCCAAATTAAACTTAGAAAGATTACGAGAATAAAAATTCAATTAAAAATTCTTTAAAGAACACGTATTTCATCGAGCATGGAGAAATACTAAACCATCAAACTTTTGTTAAAAAATAAAAACACTAGATAAAGAAAATCTAAGTTTATCAAAATAAAATTTGAAATTTAAAAAAGAAATAAACACGTAAGAACTAAAACAAAATCTAGAATTTAAAAAATTCAAACATTTAAAACTAAAAAGAAGAAGAAAACACACTTTTTGAAAGGTTAGAAATGCAAAAACTAGAATCAAAAGAGTTTTTCCCATCAAAATAATGTTCAACACAAAAAGGAAATATAAAACAAACACTAGAATCAAAACAAGATTGAAAAAAAATCCTTTTTACATAAGTCTTAAACCTCACTCTTTTTAATTATTGTGCCTCCATCAAAAGAATTAAGATTAAAGTTATTTTGAAGCTCCTTCCTTAGCTCCTTTAATGAAAATAATCCTTCACACCCTTTAAAAATAGAAACAAAAACACTATACAAAATGCCATATAAATGGTTAGTAGCAATACATGTCTCTCTAAACAAAAACATGGTTGTGGGTCTTTGGAAAGAATAACTTTTTTCTTTTACAACCCTTTCTTTTACAACCCTTTTCTTTTGCATGGACCTCTTTTTTTTTTATATGCATCCACTCTAACCTCTCCTTTGTCCTCTCTAAGCTCATACCTCTCATGGGTTTTCTCATAACTCTCATTTTGTTGTGCACTTAATTCTTTTTTTCTCATGTGTGGACATTTTGTGATGTCCCATTTACTAATCACTCTAAAAGTAGGTGCATTAACTCATTCACAAGACATGAAATACTAAAGTGATATAACATCATTAAAATTTTGTCATGTCATCCATTGTCATTAAAAGACTATTTCTTCAATTATTTTGAACACTATATATCTTGTATCACAACATAGCAATTATTTACAATAAAATATACATGACTAAACAAATCAACATACTAATAGACTGCATACTAGCCTAACCTCTTTCAAATTGTTAGACAATAACTTCAAAATACAAACTGGATGTAATTTTTAGTCTACCATTCCTGAAAGAAAATTTAATGCAAATGAGTGAGCTTGCACACTTAGTAAGTAAACACATAATAATACTTCAATCATAAATAACATAATAAGGATTTAAATATAAATAACTCACCATCACATCCATGCATGAAATAAAGAGTTTTTACTCATCATCACATCCATGCACGAAATAAAGAGTTTTTACTCTTATATGTCACATAGGCTATCAAATGTTACTATCACACAGGTTGTTATGTATTATTGTCATATAGGCTATAGATATTATTGCCACATAGACTAGCAAATATTGTTGCCACACAAGCTATATATATCATTAGGCTATCAAATGTTGTTGCCATACATGCCATCATATTTGGTTCTCACACAAGCTATAGATATTATTGCCACATAGGCTATCAAATATTGTTGTCATGTAGGCTATCATATATTGTTACCACACAGGTTATCATATATTGTTGCCACTCAGGCTATCATATATTGTTGCCACTCAGGCTATAAATCCTTGCCACATAAGCTATAAAATTTTGTTACTTGCTCAACAACATCAAGTATTAGTATTTCAACAAATCACATATAAATCCAACAAAATTCAAGTAATGTAACAACTAATAACAACACCCATAAACTTTGGCAAATCATATCACATCATACTTTCATTCCCAAGTCATAATTCATCAATGTCTTATGAAAATCTTATGAAAATGAATAATTCAAAGTATAACAATCCTTTCATCAATGTATTAATCAATATTATCTCATTAAACAACATTTCATTAAACAATATTTTATTCCATTGGGTATATGTTCATGGCATTTAACTAATCATATGTTTAGTACCATTAGTTATTTACTTACCTCCCCCTTCAAGCTATTAAGTCGCCCCAGCTTATTCCTAATATTATCTTCAATGCCTTGAGGATCTATTTCAATACACCAAATTAATTCATGATGATAAAGAATGATTTTCATCTTGTTATGCATATATGCTCTAGTAAAATATCATGACCTTGGTAGGTTGTTTCTATAATTACTTTTGCCTTACAAACCTAAATGACCTGATTATTTTTTTCAATTAAGCTAGACATATATGGCTATAACATATCCAAATTTTAGTCAAAAAATATGCACTACATAATTTATGGTCAATTTCATAATTTTAACCTATTTTAGATGCAATTATACATTAAATAGGCCCGTAAACTTAGCCATATCTTAGAATATAGAAGTCCAGTTGAAAAACTAATTTATATCCAATTAGTTAATATATAAATGAAGATTTTTCATGTTTCACACATGCTCCAATTCAGCTTTTAAGGCCCTCAAATGAAATGATAAATCTCAGACTTTACAGGCATGAGCAGGTTTAGGATCAGCCCCAATCAAGGAGTCATATCTCTTAGCACACAAAATATTAAGCAAAACTACTTTACCAAAATTTAGATAAGAAATAAGGATACAAATTTCATATTTTGCATTTCCTTAATTCCCATTCTAACCTTACAAACTTATTAGAAAATAGAACTAAAAGCTAGAGTAGGTTTCAACAATAACTAGTCATAATCAAAGGTCATATCTCTTCACACACAACTTATTTAACAAAACTATATTACATGTATTTAGATAAGACATAACCTACAACTTTCATGCTTTGCACTTTCCCTAATTCATCCTTTGGGGTTATGAAATCATAGGTAAAGTAGTATACCCTAAAAATAGAATTAAAGGAATTTAACTTATATTCACTATATATAACTTCTCTACATTAATCCTAACTATAATTACTTTATAAATCCCATTATTTACTCATGATTAACATGCCATGAAGGAGAAATTTCATGGAAGAACAAATATAAAACATATACCTTTCACAAAGCTAGAAAACCTCAATATTCTTTTTGGTTAACTCAGTTTTTCTTCCTCTCTTTCTTCTTTTTTCTTTCTTTTTTTTCTTAGCTCTCTTTCTTTTGTTACACCTGCTCATGTTTTTACCTCTTTAATTTGCTCATAAAGGAAGAAAAATTCAATTTGTATACCTACCTTAATAAGACAAAACCATAGTGGGTTATTCTTATCGGTTAGAAGCTAAATTTTCCTCTTTTAGTCTCTCTTCTTCGCTCCTTCATCACCTTTATCCATCTACTAATCTCACATGCTTTTTATACTTTTAATAAGTTTTAAAACACCATTATTTAAAATACTATAATGCGCACACAACGTGCACATAATATATGACAATTTATCATGCACTATGTAAACATCATATTCATATTCAAAAGCCTCAAATGTAATCATGTAAATGTTATTGTCATGCTTATGCCATGTGATGCATATATTAAAATTTAACATTATTAAAATGCATAGGAATTGGGTTGAGGATGTTACACATTCTTTCTCTCTTAAAACTTTTCGATCCTTATAAATTTATTAAGGAGATAAAGGAGTAAGTACAATATGTTTGCCATGAACATCAAACTCACATGTAGTTGCAAACATATCACGCTTAGCTTTTTTTTATCAAATCAAATAGCATAAGACTAGCTTGCATTGGTACCACATCATATAAAATCTCATCAAAATATTTTCCCATAGAAAAGGAAACTTTAACTTGCTTGGTAACCGTCACATCGTCACTATCATTAAACCATTGCAAGTTATAAGGCTTAGGATGTTTAAGAGTAGGCAAGTTTAATTTTTTAACAAGGTAAGTACTAGCAATATTAGTATGACTACCACTATCAATTAAAGAACATACCTTGCCTTGGATCCTATACCTTGTTTGAAAGATATTTGCCCTTTGTTCATTTTTATTTTTGACTTGGGCATTTAAAGTTTGCCATGTGACTAGAATTTTTTTTATTATTTAAACCATTAAGTTCATCATCACTAACATTCAAAAGTGAGGGAATCTCAGGATTACTATCCTCTTCATCATCACTATCTTTACATTCAATTTTACCATTAAAAATCACCATGGTTTTCTTGTTGGGGCATGCTCTTGCCACATGACCTTGTTGCACTTAAAACATTTAATGGAATTTGCTTTGGGCTTTGATGGTTTAGCTTTGTCAAGCTTTATGGATTTTAATTTGGGCTCCTCTCCTTTTTTTGCCTCCTTATTGGTATTCGGCTTTAGACCTTGAGATTAGCTTTTTGGTCTCTTTCCATTTGTTAGTCTAATTAGATGAAACAAAGTTGGGTTTGGAAGTTTTATCTTTAACTTGCATTTCCAACTTTAGGACAATATGGTAGGCATCCTCCAAATCTACATAGTGTAGCAGGTCCATTATGTTTGTTATCTCCTTATTAAGCTCATTAACAAAATGAGTTATGGTTTGCTCCTTAGCCTTTTCTATGTTGGCACAGATTAATGCAATTTCAATCTCTCGATGGTATTCCTCCATACTCGTATGCAAGTCTTTATAATAAGAAGAAGGAGAAAATCCCTTTTTCATGACCCTTTTCATCTCATGCCAAGTTACAATTGGATCTTTCCCACATATATGCCTATTAATTTTCAATTGATCCTACCATATAAAAGCATAATCAATAAATTCTATAACAACAAACTTTACTTTATTTTCCTTACTATAATTATGACTTCAAAAATATATTATACCTTCTTTTCCCATTCTAAATAAGCATCAAGATTATTTTTTTACCATGGAAGGCTTGAATCTTCATTTTAATACTCCCTAGGTTGCCATTTTGCTTATTATGTCTTTGGAAGCTATCATCCATTGATTCGCCTTTTTGATCATCATTGGTCCATCTCTCATGCCTTGCTTGCCTTAGGGTGGTGCGTGTGGTGTTGGAATTATTGTTAGTGATAGGATGGCTAGGTTCCATCTTTTCAATCCTCTCCATCAATTACTCCATCCTTTCATGCATGTCTCTTTCTACTTTCATAATAAAATCTCTTAAACCTTTTAAGTTAAGCTTTAATTTAAGATCCTTCTCTACTTCTTTAAATCTATCATGGTTAGTAAAAAAAAAACAAATAAAAATCCTTGCAAAATCACTCCCTCACGTGTTTACACTCAGAAAGATGTCACTCCTCCCGTATTTCACACAACAAGGCTTTTTCCCTTTTATGAACTCATCTCTCTTGCCTTTTACCCCTTTTAGTTCTTTTCTTTGAGTTCTTTTGGAACTAAAATTACTATTGTCAAATCAAGTCTTAATTACTTAACAAACAAGTAATCTAAACTTAAGAATGACTCCAAAACACAAAGAAAACAACCTAAGATCAAATGGAAAGGAATAAATCAAGATTAGCAAGGTTATGTGTAATTTGCAAACTAAGGAAAGAAAATAGATTTCGGAATTCGCAAAGCTTAAATTTAGCTTAAAATAGATGAAAATTGAAAGGTTAGGATGAATCCAACTTGCAAGCAATCAATTCAAACTTTTCTTGTAAAACAATTTCAAATACAATTTAGCTTCTATTTTCTTTCTTTCTTTATTTCTTTTGCTTTTCTTTTATTATCTTTTCTTATCTCTTTATTTTCTTTTTGACATTTTTTTTCTATCTTTTATTTTATTTTATTTTTAACTTGAAGCTAAAACACAAACTTTGATTACAAGAAACTTAAAGAAATGACTAAACAATTACAAGAATAAAGACTAAGGCAAATTGGATGAAGATAACTTTAAACTCAATCTTCTATGAATTTTTGGATTTAAATGGTCTTGAAACTAAAATAAACACAAAAGGAAAACTAAGGGAATTTGAATGGAATATCATAAACAAGCTAGGTTGTAAATTTGACTCTTTTTTTTTTTTTATGATTTTCTTGATGCAAATGGACCAAAATTGACATCAAAGACAAAATAGTGAGAAAGCCATATAAAATAAATAATTTTGATGAATGAAAACTTTTAAAAAAATTCAATGGAAAGAAGAGAAGAAGTTTCACTTAAATTGATGTTAACACTAAGAAGCAAATAATTAAAAAAAAAACAAGATGCAAACACAAAAATGATAAACACAAAAGATACTTACTTGATAATTGAAACCTTGACTCTGATTCTAAATGATATGAACGAAGGTACCTAAATCTCTAACTCGTATATTAACTTATGTTGCCCAAGGATCTATTCAAGAATCAAGCATAAAGGAACTTTAAATCCTAACTAGACCTCTATAAAACCTATTTCTAATAACCTAAATTATAAAGTTTTAAATCTACAAAAGCTAATTTAAGCCTAAAATTAACTAGTTTGTAACGTTATTAAGAATCTACTCAGCAACTTCACCAAGTTCTTTCAAGAACTCAAGAAGAGAATAAATCTCACAAGTTTTAAGACAAAGAAATCAATATTATTCAATTTAATGCTCATGGCTACATGGAGGGCTAATTATAGCTATACAAACTTAACAATCTAATTAGGAATAAAAGAAATAAAGTCCAAGAAACCTAAGTAGAATTTGGCCAAGGTGTGTTGGCCACCTAATAATAAGCTAAACAATGTAATCCTAATGAAATAAGAAAGCAACTAAAGCCATATGATTGGGCAAACAAGAATTTGATCAAAAGTAGCTTTCTTAGGCTAAGCTTGTTTATAAGAAACAAAAATTAACAAAGATAATCCTAAAAAGATAAAGAAGATCATATTTGACAAATGAAGAAGTAGGATGAGAGTAGGAAGACAATGCTAACTAAGTAAATCTTGGTTTTTCTTAAACCTTGACTTATTGACTTTGACTTGGGCATGACTCATCATTATCCAAACATGTCTTGACACCATTTTATCTCATTTTAGGACATGTTATATCTTATCTTAATGTCAGATATTATCCATAAAACAATCTTATCTATTATGTCTTAATTAGGACAACTTTATCCACTATGTCTTATCCTAACCATTTTTGTCTTAAGATAGATAATTTTAGGCTTTCTTCTCCATTTGTTAGGCTTATTAGATGGACTCCAAAATGGGCCTTCATGCCTTGATTAGATGTATAATAGGCTTGAATTAGGGTTAATGAAGTTCACTAAATGATCTATGCATCAACTTTTATCCTTAAGCTCCAAGCTCAAAACGTTGAATACAATTAGCCAAATGGGCTTGATTACATCAATAACTAAAAAATTTATATATTTATAGTGTGTCTTCCTGCCTAGCCCTAGCTACTTGAATTTAAATCATATTGTTGTTTCATATATGTCTAAGAGAAAGGAGAATTTACTAATAATTTTTATAAAATTAATTATTTAACTAAAAAAGATAATGAAAAGAGTATAAAGAAAGTTGATACAATAATTATAAAGTTTGTTTGATAATCAACATACATCCACTATTCAAATACCTACTTAAGTTTGCACTATCTAAATTCCTTATGGGTGTAAGTCAAACCTTATAATTTTAAGCCAAGAAGTTTTAAGGTATTTGTCAAACTATTTCCAAATTAGCTTAGAGGTACTAACTTAAACCTTTCACAATCAAAGGTTGTTTCTCAACCAAAGATGTGATCCCCACACAAGATATATAAAGAAATGTTTAAGGAGAATCATTCTCAACCAATACACAAGCTAGAAACCTTTTACAAAGATAACCTAATAAACACGATATTTTATTTACAAAATTAAACATTTGAGAGCTTTTTCTAATGAATTGTAGCAAAGATTGACCATAGAAAGTTCAAAATAATCTCCTTATATATGTTAAGCCCTAAAAAGTGACTAATAGACTTTAATAATTTGTTTTAAAATTTTAAAAATGTCATTTTACAAGTACCATGATCATGTGGTTCTTTAAAGCTTGCCTAATTGATCGTTCCCACTAGTAGTGGTCAATTTTATGGTTTAGGATTTCTTTTTATCCCATGGTGATGATATTGAGGCCATAACAATGTTTTTGGCCGAAACTAATAGAGATTATAATTTTATATGGGCACATTTAGTCGCAGTGATGCTCGTAAACCATGGCTATGGTTTTTCAACCATAGTTGTTGTCCTTTACCCCACAATTGTGTTTTTGGGATAAAAAAATTTAGAGCCTACATCTTTATTTAGGGACTTTTAGCCACTATCATGGTTTCTTACTACATGAATGATTTGCTCCAACAATGCCAAACCACTATTATGATTGCAAAACCACAATTGTGTTATTCTCCTATTAATCTTGGCATCCTTTAAGCTTCACTTAGCTAACTCTATAGCTTCCCATCTTTGAAATATTTCTTCAAATGAGTATAAAGATGAAGTATAGATTAATAAATGAAATATTTCACTTAAAAGTTCTTTAAAAGTTTATCAGTTCTTCTAAAACCATAAAGCTTAGATTAACAACCTATATTCACTTATGAAATACTTACACAAACACACACTAGTGACACATAATTACTTATTATCACTAAAACAAAAATTGAAACTCTAAGTTCAATTTTATTTCCCTTTCTTATGATGATAAACAATTGATTTATATAACAAATTAAAGTGCAATAATTTATAACAAGTAATGTGAAGTGTATAAGTCTTTTAAGAGATCTCTAAGTAAGGGTATGAAACTAGGACATATTAAGCAAGGTCAATGAAAGAGTTGCATATCCAGATAAAGCTCAACTTTCTTAAAATACATGAATCTACATAATAATGGTTCAAAGTTAACAACATATCAAAGTTAATCTTAAGGGCATATTTACTAATTCAATTTTCATAAATGCGAGTAATGTATGTCTTTAATTTATCCTTGTATTTTACCTTGCAATACCTTATAAACTAACTCTTTATTTTGACATTAATAAAAAAATATATAAAACATATAAGAAATAGACATAAAGATAAATGAACTTAATGAAAGAAATTTTATTCATTAATAACTTTGAATACAAGAAGTTTACATAAAGGCATTTTAAGGATAATATATTTAAGATAATGTGTCTGATTATCCAAAATTTATTTTAACATATATTAGCACAAATGCATTAAAAACTAAAAGAAAAGTAAGATAAAAACAAATGCAAAAAAGGTTTCCTTTGGTTATTTGGACCTAAGGTTTGGAGAAGCACTGTAAGGATTTGGCTAAATTTAATAGAGGGGAATGTTTAGAGTTTTCTCCATTTAGTTCATCTAAGGAGACCTCAATTTTGAAGTATTATTTGGTTTTGGATATTTTTGTTCATCTTATTAATCTTTTCCTTAAGATGTTTAAAAATTTTGATTAAAAACCTCTATTTAAAGAATAAGTTATGCTTGGATACATTAATCATGAAAGTTGATGGAGATTGTGTTGTTAGTTGTGCCCTAAAGCTAAAGTGTTGGATTAAGGATTATTGTCCTAAAGAGCCTTAAAAATTAATTCAAAATTTAAAAGTTAGTGATACGAGAATCATAATGTAAAAAGAAAACACAAGGATTTATAGAGGTTCAACTTAAACTTGGCCTAGGTCCTCTCCTTTGATATGTAGTTAAAGAGTTCCAGTAGTACAAGTAACTTACCAGTTGCTACTAAAACCTTTAGAAAGTGAATTTCCTAGGCACTACTCAAGCCTTATAAGGTGAATTCATTAGCACCACTAAAACCTATCTAAGATAGTTTCTAAGCACTATTTAAAACCTTCCTAAGATAGATTTTATGTAATATCTTAAGCCTTTCATAATAGCATATAATTTTATAAACTAATTAATTTAGCTATAATCTTTTTAGAAGAATTACAAGCATTGCTCAAAGAAGCATCACTCTCTAAGACTCAAGTGTTTCTTCTTATAAGAGTAATATAAGATAATTAAAGCTTAAAGCTTAAGCTAAGACTTAGAGTTAAGTAATAAAATAGCTTCCAATATCTTCTTCTCTTCCTTTTCAAGATGACTTTCTAAGGATCAAAAGGACTATGTAAAAATGAGCTTCAAATATCTTCTTCTCTAAGTTATTTATTTTATTCATAATAGCAGTAGTTTCTTTCAATATGTTCATTAATTTCAAATTTTATGGGAGGTATATATAGGTTTGCTAAGGAAAAGCTAGCTAATACACATATAGATTAAAACCTGTTAGGAATTATTAATATAGCTATTATTGCCCCATCAATGATTGTTGAGATCATTACCACGATCATATGAATTCTTAATAAACTTAATAGCTAGTTCTAAAGGTCATTGGCTCTCTTTCTATTTTCTTGATAATGACTATCAAGATTACCCCATGATTGTTGAATCTCCTTATAATGATCATTATGAACTTTCAATAGTCATTAGGGAATTTCTATTTTATATAAACTATGTAGCCTTATTTAAAAGGCTTTTTCAACCATTATTGTTTAGAGTCTTACACTCATCATTTTATTAATGATCATTAATCTTCACCCATAGTTGTTGTGATTCATAACTTATTTGAATTTTTGCATAGCTTATACAACCTCATTAGAGGAACTTTTCCAATTTTTGTTGTATGATATGCCACACTCATTATTCTCTTTAATAGTCATTTGGTCTGCACTTATTATTGATTATATGTTTTAGTTGTATCAATAATCATTAGACTTTTCCTGTTTTTATTGATATTTATCCATGATCATTAAATTTTTTCTAGGTTTTGCTATGAAGTACCTTATACATAAAAAAAAGTTGGCCACTTCTAAAGGACTTCTTCAACTAACCATTTAACTTTATCGACATTGAGCATTTCAATGATTATTAAATGTTATTCCATGATCATTGATAAAATTTTACTTTAGTTTTTCTAGCTCTTACTTTAAGTATAAGATTTGGTCTAACTTACACTTACTTTGATCATTCTTTAAGAATATATGGAAAGCTTTTTATTATGAATTTAAGCTTTCTTAGGTTGTGAAAAGCATGTTTTGAGCTTCCTTTACTTTGAACTTCATGAACTATGACATTGAGGTTTCTACAATAAACATTTGAAACACTTACATGAGTTAGTCTTTGTCTTTTTTTTATTATAATCAAATTATAACCCTAGGTTCAATATTCTCTAACTTTTTTGTGATGATAAATTGATTATCATAAATGAAACAAGGAAAATTTATTTAATAGGATTAGAATTTGAGCTCCCCTTAAATTTTATCATAATTTTAGATATGTAGTTATCTCCCTCTTAAGTCATTCTAGATTTATTCAAGATAAAAACATCAATGCTAACGATAAATTTGACTTAAGCTTAATTTTCTACTAGTGAATTCTCAAATAAATCTATATTTATATCCTTATTCCTTTTGTTATTATATCAATAATATTAACTTATATCATTTTCTCTTTGTCATATAAATATATCAATTTATTATATTACTCCCCTTTTATCATCAATAAACAAAATTATAGGAGTAGTATAACTAAGTAAAAATGGAAAATATAGGAACATAATAACATAACATAAGAGAGCCAATATCAAAACTTGATTTCATTAAAGAGAATATGCATTTCATTATGAAGAAAACTTGTAAACATATACAGTCTACTCTCTATAAACTTAAAAGAAAAATTTTTAAAGAAAAAGATACTGAAAAAGAGAAGACAACATTAGATTTAGGGTTAGGAGGTAATGGTTTTCAAAAGATTAGGTGTAGCTCCAAAAGGATTGAGATTGTCAAAGTTATGAAGCATAAGATTCTTCGCATTCCTCCTAATATCCTAATCTACTTGGTTAACTAGAGTCATTGACTTGCTTACTTAATCTTCCTCTAGCTTATAGTTCGTTTTCTCCTTTTATCTGGTGGTAGTCTCTTTAGCATGTAATTTATCTTATAAAGGAGTTTTTGAATGTATATCCACATGTTTGGTGATCTAATATAAAGTTTTATAAATATCCAACACTATATGATTTAGGTTCGCCACCTTATTTTATAATGCAATGGTCTTGGCATCCATCGTACTCCTATTTTTATTAGGTAGAGTTAATTGCTTTAAAACTTTATGTTTAAAGAGTGAAGGTATAAGTTCTTAAGATTAAGAAACAAAGGTAGATAAGTGTCCTTAGTGTTTTTTTTGTCTAATTTTAGTTGATGCCTTAGCTCCTATCCTTGCTACTTCATATATGTTAGCATTTAAATAATCTTCATAAATTGATCTTCCATTTTCTTCTTATACTATAATTGTTCCATTTGCATTTTTTTTAAAAAACCTTTAACATCTTTTCACTATTGCTTCATTAAAAGGAATAGAAAATGCCATTTGAGGCATATGCAACTTCTTTCTCTCCTTATCATCTTGAGGAATAGCTTTCACATTCTTAGCTATCCTTGTAATGTAATGAGCCATCATTAACTTAAACTATTTAAATGCTAGTTTGAGCATTAGATTTTGGGATTTAAGATGTAAGCCTGATGATGAAAACTAGTGGAATCTTTCCCTAAAATTAAAGGGAATTGTGAGAGGAAGAAGAACAAAGGCCATAGGAAACCTTGGTCAAGCCATAAACCTAGGCTAACCCCATAAGCCTTGTTTTGCTAGAATGTTTAAATGGTTGTACAACCATCTCAGTTGGCTGTACAACCATCCACATGCCTATATAGCCAACTGACAAACCCTAAATAGTAGAACATTCTAGAAATCTCTATTTTGGGAGTTAAATGGTTGTACAACCATCCAAAGGGTTGTACAACTAACCCTTTGGGTATATTGACCATGTAGAAACCCTCATTTTAGAACTTTCATGGCCCTTATTTATTGTGGGTCATGAATATGGTGCAACTAGAGCCATTCTAGCTCTAGTGCACTCTTCACTGCTGTAAGTACCTCATTAATATATAGAGAGAGAAGGAGACTTGGACAACCCTAGTGTGACTCTACTGAAATTGTGGCTCATAAACCCTAAACATATAAAAAACTAAATACATATCTCACATAACCAAAAACTGAAGGTAGAATAATACTGAAGGTAGTACATGGTTTTTGCTATTCATTCTTATACATTCTTATTATTTTTTTTATAGGATAATCTCAAAACTTAATGCCTTTGAGGGTACGACAACATTTAGAAAAATCCAAGGATCCCCTTTCCCTTCTTTTTCTTTTCCTTTTTTTTCTCCTTTCTTTCTTTCAAAAAACCAGTGCAAGTGGGCTGCATAAACCTATTATGGTTTATACAAACCCCTAAGTGGGCTATACAAACCACCAGTTGGTTTGTACAACCCACTTTGACTAAGAGCAATTTTGTGAAAATGTTTTTCTATTCTATTTGAGTTCTTTCTCCTTTTATGATTCTTTGAGGTAGCTTAGGAGCCTAAATGGTAGAATATGAGGTAGACCTTATGGTCTATGATCTATATCCTTTTAAAATATGGAGCTAGGATCAAAGATTTAACTTGGTTTCTTAAGTTTAATACTTGTAATGTTGTTACATTTGCATGCCATTCTTGCACCCTATCTTGAGCATTCTATTTTAAGGACTTTGGCAATGATTGAGTGTGGGAATACAAACCCTAAGGACCTTATGATTTCCTAATTTCCTTCTCGCATGTGGTTAAGTTGTTTATCTTACTTGTTTTTACTAAAGGAAGAGGTTGTACCAAGGGAGAGGTTGTAAGCTCCCTAGCTTGTATACTCCTCTTTTCCTTATTTTTGATGCTTATATGATTATGATTGGGGAGAAAGGCCACCCCTTAATGATCCTTCTAAGGCCATGCTTAATATTTGACAACTTGTGTACCTTTGGCCTCAAAATTATTTCTTGTGTTTAACATCCTAACCCTTAAAATGATTAGTGGTGTTCATGGATGCTTAGGTATTTAGGAGCAATATTGAGGAAGGTTCAACAACCTTAAGATCCCACTTGTCAAGATTCTTACCCTTGGCCTTTTGACATCCTTCATTTGTATTTCATGTTTATGGTACTTTATGTCTATGTTTCATATGTTTGTGTTATATTTGTTGTCATTATTACTCTTATGTGATTCATGTGATATAAGGATGATTTATTTTGGACTTAGAAACATGCTTAGGTTCCCTTAACTTGAAGATTATGGGTAAGATTCTTTCCTTTATTTATATTCATATCATATTCTTTGCTTTTTGCTACTTTGTTACCATGATGATGACTAACATGCGTTTTTCCTTATATAGGTGATTAAAGGATGTGCCTAATCCTATTATGGTTAATTATGGTTGATTGATATGCATCAACTTCACTTTAATATGTTGCAAGACCCCCCTCCCTTTTGAGATTGAGTGTGATATTGCTTTGACATCATTGGTTGATTTGCACTACCAATATGTTTAGAGACATTAATCAAACTAATTAGTAGCAAGGCTAAAGTGGTAAAAGTAAACAAAGATGCCCAAAAGCTGGATCCCAATATTCGAGAGGTTTGAGGATGCCTAGCCTCTTTCTTAAGTTGTACTTAATATTTAAACCTAATCTTTGATGGGTAAAGATGAATTGGACCTTCTAAATGACTTAGGTAGGTTTAGATTTTATCCTTCCTTGAATTATTATCCTTATCAAATTCGGGTGGCAACTTCATATTTCTTTAGTGATGATACTAATATATTATCCTAACTTGGTCCCTATTGACCGCTAAATTGAAAAAGAGGCTTCAAACTTGCGTGAGACCTAAAGGATCCCTCGTTGATCCAAACACTAGCCACAATACCCCTCCCCTCCATCCTCTTGATCCCTCTATTGATTGATAATAGGATGGAATCATAAGTATGATTCTACTTGTTTGATCATAAGCCCAAAAATCGCTTTAGCGCTTACAGTAGGGACTCCATTAGGGACTCAAAATTGACTTCGCTTTCAATTTTTCCATATTAAATTTGTTATTAATTAATCCTTTACATTTCATGTAGCCTCTATACTTTACCACATGTATTAAGTTTGGTCTTTGATAAATCGACAAATTCTCTAAACTTAAGACTTAAACTTCATTCGTGCTTAGAAGATGGTGAGAAGGGTTCATCATTCATAAGCCAAATGCATTGGGGTATATCAAATAGGGGTTACTATAACTATCCTCTAAGCTTGTAGGAGCCATTAATTATAACAACCAATTCGACCTTTAGGCATATGTAGGAGCTAATAACACCTTGGAATAAGATACCCTTTTTTTGTATTCTTCTCCAAAGAGGGATTGAAGTCCTTAAAGAACATAGTTAGGTATTCCTTATGTGAATCCAATGTTACCCCACTCTTCTTTAATGTAAATTTCCCCTTATAAAGGTATATATATTTCCCTGATTTCGCTATATGAAGAGTTTTCATGTAAAAATGCATATACATCCCTTATCTTCCTTGTAAAGGAAATTTTTTATTTCCTTGTACAAAGCAATGTAAAGAACTTTCTTTATTTTCTATGTGTAAACGTTTTTTCAAGATTTTGACCCTACTTGGTTTTAGGCAATCACACACATTCTCTATCCCATGTTGCTCACTAGAATAAAACCTCTAGATCTTTTTATGGGAGGAATAAGGTTGGAAGGATCTTTTGACAATAATGTGTGCATTTTATGTATATATGCATTCTTTGTTTGTGGATGTATCATATTGATAACCTTTGCCTTAAAGCCACCATAGCTCCATCCAAACCCGTGTGGAAGAAAATGAGCAATTGGCTCACTAGGAAAAGTAAGGCACTCAGCTCGATCTAAAGACTAGAATTGATAATGGAACCCACAATACTATTAAAAGTGTTAGAAAAGATTATAACTAAATTTAACCATAAGATAAAGGAAAGGGTCACTAAAGAGGTGAACAAATGCCTTAATAGGATTCTGAAGATGGAAGAATATCTACTGATAGGATAGGTAAAGGCAAAGCATCTATGGAAACACCTGGTTGTGATTGATGATGACTTATTTGGGATGAAAGAACACCATAAGAGCAAGACGACCAAAAAACTGGGAAGTACTATCACTGCTTTTGATAAGCCCAAGGAAAATGAGAATAAGAGTTCCCAATCCAATGACTTTGCTAAAAAATTAGAGAAAATTCAAAAAGCTTTAGGTGTGAAGGGCATGGAGAAAAAAACTGATATTAAAGAGTTGCTCGCAAACCTGAGAGGCTTCCAACTAACTCTTAGATGCCTAAGTTTCCAAAGTTCACAGGTACCATAATGTAAAATATCATGTTTGTTTATCTATGTTGGTCATGAAGGCATCCATGGTACCAATAAACACTATGTTGGAACTTTTTAAATTATTATTAGAGGGATTTGCTAAGACTTGGTATTTTAATTAGCTGAAGATTATTAGGAAGGATTAAAAGGAATTAATAGAGGTTTTTGAGAAGCATTATGCCTATAATTCAAACTTAGGGGCTACCTTACATGATTTCGAGTTAGTGAAGCAAAAATCTATAGAAGGTTTCAATGACAAAGTAAAAAGATGGAAGAAAATGGCCTCTTAAGCGACCACTTGATTTATTGAGAAGGAATAAGTTAGACTGATCATTATAAGGTCATTGCTAGGCATATACACCAAAATTAAGGTAAAGTAATGTTGGGTAAGGAGTTTTAAAGATCTTAGATAAGTCAATCTACAAGCTGATGAATTAAAGTATGAATTGAAGTGATGTTGTGGATGAAGAAGAAACACCCCACCAAAATGTCAAAGAGAATGAAACAAAACAGTCAATGTGAATGTAGTGAGAGCCTCATGATAGTTGATTGATTTGTGAATGCCTTAGAAGAAGAGAGTGCTAAAATCTCTAGCATCAAGACCACCTCTTAATCTAATGGTGAGGAGATATGACATTAATGCCTATTGAGCCTTTCACCAAAGAGTCGAGCACAATATAGATCACTACTATAGGTTAAGGCATGAGATCCAAGATCTTATAAATAATAAGACTATTGTGCCACCAAATACCAAAAGACTGAGCATAAAGGAAAATCCTCTCCTAAACTATCACAATGTCCTACCATCAAATCAAGGGACATTTATGATAGATTCAAGAATTCTCAAGGAGGTTGTCATGGTTACCATTAAAAGGTGACTTTTATGAAAACTGTAGTTGTTATTTGCACCATTAATCCCTATGAAAATTTAGATGAGGAAGTAAAGGAAGTTATGTATTAGACTGGGTTAGTGAAACCCAAGTCAAAGCTCTCTTTGATCTAGACAAAATAGATTGAAAGGTTCTAACACCAATTTCAAGTGTTGATCTTATAAAAACTGCGATAGGAACTCATTGGAAGTTGAATGAAAGTAAAGATTTTTTTTAAAAAAGGAAATTATCTTTTAATTTGCAAGAGTATCTAGAGATCACAACTGTTATCTTAAAAAAGAGTTGAACCAAATAAAAATCATGGCAGTAAAAGAATAGTAGAGAATGTGATTTTGCTAGGACAACTTCTCTAATCTATCAAGACATTTTTACAGTGAGGATCATATTCAAGGATATAAAATCATAATCATTTCTTTCAATCACACTTGAAGGACCTAACAATTATTTTTCATATCACCTAACAATAGTGATATGCCACATGGAACTAGCCGTTAGACATAGATGGAATTCATTAACACAAATAAGCAAAATTTTGGCTAGTATGAAGATCATAATTGTGAATCTATGATACTGACTACAAACACTGTCTAACAAGCATTAAATGCTAGATTTTACCATGAACTTTTAAGATATAGAAATAGTTTAATGAGTAACATCTCTTTTATAGGAGAAACCTATAAATACTCCACCAAATGGACATAAATGCAAGAAAATAACATTTACTAAGGCCAAACACTTGCAAATTTATTTCTTGACTCTCTCTCTGTCTCTCTCTCTTATTTACTCTTTGTATTTTAGTTGAAAAAAGTTTGGTGTAAGCTTTAAACACCCTTTGGAATTAGGTTTGAGAGAAAGCCAATAAAAAACTCTTATATAGGTTTAAGTGTTAGCCTTGGTAAACACTTATAAGGTTATGTGTGAGCCTTTGTAAAACACAAGTTATAAAGTTAGGTGTGAGCTTGCAAAACACCATTTAGAATTAGTGGAACACCCAATTAGAAGAATTGAGGAGTGGATGTAGAGTTAGTTAATACTCGAACTACTATAAATTATTGTGTGTTCTATTCTTATTCTACTTCTTCTAATACTTGCACCACTAACTTCTTTCCAAAATTTAAATTTCTCACTAATTCATCCCTCTTTCTCGGTGTACAAGGGCCAACAAATGGTATCAGAGCTAGACTTCAACTTAAGCCCTAATTATATGAGGAAAATATCATGACATAAGAAGGAACCCATACTCATCTTAAACCTTTCTTTCATGGATCCAACTATACTTATTAGAAGTATAAAATGAAGATTTATATAGATAGTGATATGGTGGATTTATAGGACATTGTAGCAAATGAATGGAAGCCTTTAACCAAAGTGGTAGATGGTAGTGAAGAGTTGATTCTAAGAGCAAAATGGGTAAAAGCTAAAAGAAAGTCAAATGGTAAGATCTAGAGAGCAATGACCATTCTCCTTAGTTCCTTATCAAGAGAGGAGATTGGTTGAGTTTAACATTGCCTAACTACATATGAGATATGAAAGGCTTTGGAGAACTATTATGAAGGTACTATATTTATAAAATTTAGTAGGTTGGAGATGTATGTAATGGAGTGGAAACTCTTCATGATGA
The DNA here is from genome assembly GCA_949677035.1 of Omphalea diandra. Classification (NCBI taxonomy): domain Eukaryota; kingdom Viridiplantae; phylum Streptophyta; class Magnoliopsida; order Malpighiales; family Euphorbiaceae; genus Omphalea; species Omphalea diandra. The sequence goes on from CATIWR010143068.1 coordinate 71,698, forward strand.
AAGACAATGATTGCATCACTGACATGACTATAGACTCCTATCCATTGTCCATACTTAAAGAAGTTTAGAAGATATCTCACAAACCATGTGGTAATCACTAAAATTCTTAAATCTCTTCCTCTTAAGAAGTTTGGAGTAAGAGTATGTAACATTTAAGAATGCAATATAGAGATTGGAAAGGTGCTAAGGATTATTGGCAAGATATTCACTCATGAGTTAGTCATAAAGAAGGATGAGAAAATGAAGAAGATGAAAGGACAAGGTGAAAAAATGAAGAAAGTTGAAAAAAAGGCTTTTGCTCTCAAGTCTTGAAGCAAAGATAAGGAGGTTAAAGTTGCCTTTATTGATAATGATGAAAGTCAGAATGTCGAAGAGGAGCTAGCAGTGCTTTCAAGGAGAACCAAGGAACTCATAAAGGGAAAAAGAGATAAGAGGAACTTCAAAAGATTATCCTAAAACTTCAAAGAAAAAAATGATGTGACTTACTTTAAGTATGGAAAGCATGAGCATATCAAATCCAATTGCCCTAAATTAAAGAAAAAGAAAAAGTGGGGTAAGGAAAAGAAGAAAAACTTTAAGGTTAGTAAGGATGATAGCTCAAGTGAGGAAGAAGAAGATGAAGAAGTTGCCAACCTATGCTTTATGGTTCAAGAGGACTCCTTCAATAAGGTAAGTACTTCATACTTTTGTCATGATTATACTGAGTTAGATGATATGGATGATGAGCTTTTTAAAGTTCTAACCTTAAGATGTGAGAAATACAAATCTCCAATGAAAAATTATAAGAAAAAGGGTTCAAAACTTGAGGATGAATTTAAAGCTTAAATGATCTTGTAAGTGACTTGAGGACTTCTAATGAAGAGCTTAAGAAATCTTTAGGAAATCTTTCTAAACTTCATCCTCTCTTGATTCCTTAAGAAAAGAAAATAACATTTTAAAAGGTGAAGTAATTAAGCTTAGGAATTCCATCTCAAGATTTCATAAAGGGAAAAAAGCTTTGGATACTCTCATTGTATCTTAAAGACCACCCTTAGTAAGACATGGTTTAGGCTTTAATTGAGCTTTCTTATCTACATCTTCTCATCTTACATTAATTAAAGCATTTATACCTTAAACTTTTAGTATTAAGGTTATTAGGAAGAAAAGTGCTCCAAGCACTAAGCGTCCTAAACCTAAAAGGAAAGGGAAGGTTCCCCAAGTCTCAAGAGCTAGTTCTCAAAGAGCTAATTTTGCATACATGTATTCTAAAAGGCATGCCTAAACACATGCACACATACACAAAAACTTCTCTTCTACTCCTCACTTATGCACTTGCATTCATTCCCAAAATGAAAGTGTGCGTAGGGCTTCTACTCACACCAAGGTAAAACATAGGAGAAAGACTCACAATTCTAAACCCCAATGCCACTATTGCATGAGGTATGGGCATATCAGTGTCTTTTGATACATAAGGAAGGCACACCTAAAATTGGAGAATCCTTCTAAGCCTAACCCCTAAGGGCCCAAGTTTGCGGTACATAAACAAAGGTGAAATGTTTTTGTGTTATAGGAATGCATAAAATCCAACAAAAAGAATATTGATTGACATATGGATTGTGGGTGCTCAAAGCATATGACCAAAAATAAAAAGCTACTCATAGCCACTTAAGAAGAGGATGGTGGTAATGTCACATTTTGAAACAATGCCAAGGTTAAGGTAATTGGCATTGGAATTACATGTCATAAAGGTTGCTCTCTCATTGATAATGTTCTTTTAGTTGAAGGATTGAAATATAATCTATTGAGTGTAAGTCAATTATGTGACAAAGGTAATAAAGTCACTTTTGACCCTAGAAAATGTTGGGTTACCACCTTGATGGATTAAAGGTACTTTTTAAGGGCGAAAGGAGAGATAATACCTACCTAATTAAATTAGAGGATTTGGCTAATTGATCTTTTATGTGTCTTTTGCATTAGTAATGAGTCTTGGCTTTGACATAGAAGGCTTAGACATACTAGCATAGAACATCTATAAAACTTGTCAAAAGGAGAGCTAGTAGAGGGTCTTCCAAAGCTCAAGTTCATAAAGGATAAGACTTGTGGACCTTGTCAAATAGGGAAGCAACACCAAACATCATGTAAAGACAAAAATGTTGTAAGTACTTCTAGGCCTCTTCAACTCATTCATATCGATTTAGTTAGACCTATTAGAAATGTTAGCTTGGGTGGAAAGCATTATGCATTTGTGCTAGTAGATGACTACTCTATATTGAATTAGGTATCTTTCTTTACTCATAAGATATACTTTTTATGCTTTCAAAAGTTTTAGTAAAAGAGTCCAAAATGAAAAAGGTTACTTCATTTCTTCTATTAGGAGTGACTATAGAAAAGAATTTCAAAATGAGTCTTTCAAAAACTATTGTTTAGAGAATGAGATTTCTGACCACTTTTCTACTCTTAGCACACCACACCAAAATGGTGTTTTAGAGAGAAAAAAATAGACCTTTGGTAGAGATGGATATAACTATGCTTAATAAGTATTTCTTAAAAATTACTTTTAGGTTGAAGCCTTCAACACCTCATGTTATATTACAAATCATGTTTTCAAAAGACTCATTCTAAATAAAACTTCTTATGAGCTATGGAATGGAAGAAAACCCAAGCTTTAATATCTTAAAGTATTTTATTATAAATGCAACATTCTTAATACTAAGGATAACCTTAGAAAATATGCCTTAAAAATAGATAAGGGTATTTTTCTTAGCTATTCTACCATTAGCAAAACCTATATGGTCTTTAACAAAATGTATATGGTAGTTGAATAGTCTATGAATGTTGTATTTGATGAATCTAGTAAGCTTAATCATGGAAAAGGTTTTCTTGTTGATGATCTTATAAGTGACTTTGAGAAGATAAAGCTTAAATCAACTTCTAAGGAAAATGTGATTGATATTGAATATAATGAGCCCCATAAGAAGTAGAGGAATCTCAACCTCAATAAAAGGAGAATCAAGCTCAAAGACACCCAAATGATTAGAGATACTCTAAGAATCATCCAAAGGATCTTATCATGGTAAGATATCAAAGGGAGCAAGTACTAGAGCTCAACTGCAAGCCTTAGATAATAATTTTGCTTTTGTTTCTCAAATTAAGCCAAAATAAATTGATGAGGTTCTTGATGATGAAAGTTGGGTGATTATAGTGCAAGAGGAACTTAAAAAATTTGAGAGAAATAAAGTTTGGAAAGTTTGAAAACTTGTTCCTAAGCCAAAAGAACATCCGATTGTAGGTTGTAAATGGTTATTTAGGAATAAGTTAGATAAGCATGGTTTCATCATAAGAAACAAAACTAGATTAGGTATTAAGGGTTACAACCAAGATGAAGGCATTGATTATGATGAAATTTTTGCCCTCATAGCATGATTATAGGCCATTAAGGTTCTCTTAGCATATGTTTGTCATATGAATTTTAAACATTTTCAAATGGATGTGAAAAGTGCATTTTTAAATGATTTCATTAAGGATGGAGTTTATATTGAACAACCTTCAGGTTTTGGGTCCCATGATTTCCCAAATCATGTTTTCAAATTAACTAAATGCCTTATATGGTTTGAAATAAGCTCCAAGAGCTTGGTATGAAAGGCTTAGTTCATTTATCTTGAAAATTGATTTTCAAAAAGGTAAGGTTGATACTACTTTTTTTTGTAAAAAAGCACAAGGATACACTAATTGTGCAAATATATGTTGATGATATTATATTTAGTGTCACCAATGAGTCTCTTAGTGAAGAGTTTGCTAAGTGTATGACTAAGGACTTTGAGATGATCATGATGGGTGAGCTTAAGTTCTTTCTTGGTCTTCAAATTAAACAAACCAAAGAGGGCATCTTCATTAACCAGGCTAAGTATGCAAAGGAGCTATTCAAAAGGTTTGGCATGGATAGATGCAAGGTAGCTAAAACCCCAATGAGTTATACTATTAAGCTAAACAAGGATGAATAGGGTAAGCCTATTAATGAGAAGAAGTTTAAAGGTATGATTAGCTTTCTCCTCTATCTTACTGCATATAGATTAGGTATTATATTTAGTATTTGCTTATGTGCTAGATTCTAATCTTGCCTTAGGGATGAGGACTTAAAGTATTAGCATCGTACATTGCATTTTGGTCTTTGGTATCCTAGGAATTCTTTTAATCTTCTTCAATATTCAGATGTGGATTATCCCGATAGTTTGATGGATAGGAAAAACACTTTTGAAACTTACCAATTTATTGGTGAATGTTTAGTTTCTTGGTTTAGTAAGAAATAAGTTTTAGTTGCCTTATCTACTGTCAAAGCATAATGTGTGGCGGTGAGTTATTGTTGCACTCAAGTCCTTTGGATGAAACAACAACTCAAGGATTGTGGGAAAAATGTTGATCACATTCCCTTCAAATGTGATAACACAGGTGCAATATATCTCTCTAAGAATCTCATCCAACATTCAAGAAGAAAATATAATGATATTTGACATCATTTTCTCAAAGATCATGTCCAAAGTGGTAATGTGTGCTTAAGTTCATTAACACCAATCACAAACTTGCGAATATTTTCACTAAACCCCTCAATGAAGAAAGGATGAACTTTATCAAGAGGGAAGTTGGGATGCCTGATGGGAGCTCCCTAGGGTGAAGATGAATCTTTTTATGTGTACATATTATTATTTATAGATTGCTTGATATGCTTAATGATTGTGTTATGGATGTGTTAATTCAATGGCACTTAGGGTTTTCTGTGCTTAAATGCATGAATTAATCATTAAAATATCAACATGATCCACTAGGATTGGGCCATTTATTTTGAACTTGTTTTTTAGATGTTTTTAAAGCTGACTTATAATTCGCGATTGAGAATGAAATTAGTGATCATTACTTACAAGTCTTCATAAACTTTTCAACTTTCATAAATTCACGATTGCTATTTAAGATTTCCTTTACAATTTTTTTTTTCAAATTCAAGACTTTTGATTGTTGATTTTTTTCTTTCCCGAGGAAATCTTAGTCGTTACTCATGAAATTCATAAATAGTGATCACAACATGTATGTAGAGATCATGATCTACTGTAACTACTGGGCATTAACTAATTTGACACTAAATCAATGCCTTTTCCTTATTCAACACATTTTTATCCATTTTATGACCATTTTCCTCTTAAATTATGCCTATTTAAACCATTTAAACACCCCTTCATTCACCTTTTGCCTTCTTCTTCTTTTTCATCAAACCTCTCATTTCTCTCAAGTTTCTCTCATCTAAACATCATTTATCCTTTTCTATTCTCATGGCTCCCAAGAAACTCACAAGAGCAGAAAAAGGTAAGGGCATTGCCCAACCTTAAGGGCTTCCACCTTTTCATCTCACAAAGGGGATAGAAGCAATTCAAGGTAAATTCCAAGAAGATTATCCAACCAAACAAGATTCCCGCCTCCTTTCTTCTTCAATCTCTAAACATAGAAGGAGAACTTAAGGTATTCCTATCAAATCTTTGATGGAATGAATTCATCTTTCGTAATGAACCGGTCTACAAAGAAATCATACCTGAATTCATGTGTATGGTTGTCCTAAGTAGAAGAGTCGAGAGCAGGGCAAATATGTATGGTCTTCTCTTTAGGGCTCTAGGGTCTAATATTTCATCATTTTTAAGCAACTTTGCTCACTCTTGAACTTTCAAATTGGGGAGGGTGTCCCATTCAATATCTCCTATTTAGACCTTATCTATTTTGAATTTTAGTTTGAAATTATCCATTAAAACCAAACATGATCACGAAACTTTTATGGTCAAATATATCAAAACCCTTCCAAATTAGCTTTTTTATAGGATCATTACCTTTTCCATCAATGTTAAGGGTGATGGAAATCGAAATTTTTCTCAAAAAGACCTAGCTTTTCTTTTTTTTTACTTCACCAATCCAAACTAGGAGATACTTTGTGAATCAATTGATCCACATGTGTACCAAGTCTAAGAGTCAATTTTTTATTCCCTCTCATATCCAACCATCTATAGGTTTATGAGGGCCTTAAATGATAAGAAAGAGAAATTCCTCACTAAAAATTATCTCCCTTCCTAAAATTTTCTTGACTTGGTTTACTTTATTAATGTTAAGGTTATTCATCCTGATACTTATAAGTATAGTCTAGCTCCTTTGGAGTAAAGAAGCAAGAGACATACCAAGCCTCTAAGAGAAAAAGGTTAGTGATTTAAGAAGGCATCCAAGAGCAAGTTCTACCATCTCAAGTCCCTTTTCAATCCAAGATAAACCTCAAATCAATGTTTGCTTTTATTTCCCTCTCTTCCATCAATAAGAAGTTAGACAAGGTCATAAGGATGATCAAAAGGCATTTTTAACTCCTCTATCATATCTATAATGACCTTATAGATCTCCAAAAGAAGGTTGAAGCCACCCCTTACTAGCTTCTTGACTTTGATGATATGAAGGACACACAAATTAAAGGAGAATCCTAAAAAGAAGAGGAGAATGCTCAAAATGATGAGTAAGTGGTTGATGATAATGATTCTTCACTTACCTTTTAGAATTTCATTATCTTTTCTTGCTTTCAGTTTTCAATGTTTTGGGCCTACTAGTGTTGTATGATCAAATATCTTTATATCTTTGAATGTGTTCATGTAATAGTTTTATGATTTACTGTTAATAAAAGTATTATTTGTGCTATACTTTAATTCTCAGTTGATTATACTTATGGTTGTTATTGTGATTATGAATATTTATTATGATTATCCTTATGATCTTTCCATTTTTTTCCTTCTTAATTGCCTCTCTTTTTGATCTTGATAAAGGGGTAGAGAAAGTATGAATTTTCATGCAAAAGGATAACAATTAAAATTCGAAACATTAACTTGTTAAGGGGGAGCATTTCACTTTCATGAAAATATCTCCTTTCACATGTTTATTGCCTTAGATATTACCATTTCCATAACTTTGATTTATCAATGGACTTTAACTTTATAATGGAGTTCCATATGTTTAATACACTTAGTTAATTATTTATCCTTTCCATATTTAATATAAGTTGTCAAAATAAAAAAAAAGGGAGATTGTTGGACTAGGTTGGCCAAACCCAAGTCAAAACTCTTTTTTGATCTTGACAACATAGATTGAAAGGTTCTAACAACAATTTCAAGTGTTGATATTTTAGAAAATGAGATAAGAACTCATTATAAGTTGAATGAAGGCAAAGGTTTAAAAAAAAAGGAAATTATCTTCTAATTCGTGAGCATGATCTGGAGATCGCGACTGCTATCTTAGGAAAGAGATGAACCAAAATTATTAGGTCAATTCGCAATGAAAATCCCGATGCTTATAGTGACCATGACCTCTGAACATATTTGGATGGATTCAAGATTTCAACTAGAGACGCTACATATTCTAAGAGCCATTTGAATATCAAAATTTACGGTGACAAAGAAATGTTAGAGGCTGCGATTTTGCTAAGACAACTTATCCAATCTCTTAGGCCATTTTCGCGATGAGGATTGCATCCAAGGATATGAAATCTTGATTATTACTTTCAATCATACTTGAGGGAACCAATGACTATTTTTCTTAATGAAATAATGGTGATATGCCATGTGGAACTAGCCGTTAGACATAAATGAAATTCACCATTGCGAATGAGCAAAATTTTGGCTAATACGAAGATCACAACTACAAATCCGTGATCTCGACTATGAACACTATCTGATAAGTATTAAATGCTAGATTTTGCGTCCAACTTTTAAGATAAGGTGATAGTTTAGTGAGTAACTTCTCTTTTATGGGAGCAACCTATAAATACTCCACCAAATGGATGTAAATGCAAGAGAATAATAGTTACTAACTCTAAACTGTTATAAATTTGTTTCTCAACTCTCTCTCTCTCTCTCTCTCTCTTATTTACTCTTTGTATTTGAGTTGGAAGAACTTTGGCTTGAGCTCTAAACACCCTTTGGAATTGGGTTTGAGAGTAAGCCAACAAAAAACTCTTGTATAGGTTTGGGTGTTAACCTTAGGAAAATCTTGTATAAGTTTAGGAGTTAACCTTGTGAAATACTTGTAAGGTTGTGTGTGAGCCCTAGTAAAACACAAGTTGTAAAGTAAGGTGTGAGCTTGAAAAACACCATTTAGTATTAGTGAAATACCCAATTCGAAGAACTGAGGAGTGGATATAAGGTTGGTTAATACCTGAACCACTATAAATTATTATATGTTATATTCTTGTTCTACTTCTTCTAATACTTACACTACTAATCTTCCCTCTAAAATTTAAATTTCCCACCAATTCAACCTCTCTTTTTGGTGCATAAGCGCTAACATTAAGGAAAGAAAGTGATAAGAAGAAGGAAAATGAATAGGTGGGCCATGCAACTCGGAGTGGAAAGCATTACCTTGATAAGGAGGCCCCCAAGGAGACAAGGGTTGAAAAAGAAATAAAAGAGGCTATAGTGAAGGGGAAGGAGGAGGACAATCCTATTTTGAAACAATTGAAGAAGATGTTGGCTCATATTAGTGTATAGGAGTTGCTCATTAACTCCCAAAAGCATAAGAAGGCCATGGTGGAAGCTCAATCAGGTTTGATTATCTCAAAGGAAGTTATGCCAAATTATGTTGCTTTGGTCATCCATAAAGGGAAAATTACTTTCTTTGATGAAGACTTACCACTAAAAGGAAGGGATCATAATTTGGCCTTATTCATAAGAGCCGAGGTGAAAGGGAAACACACTCCATGCATGATGGTTAACAATGGATCTAGGATTAATATTTACCCTTTAAAGATGCTACATAAGTTTGGGGTGTTAGAGAAAGGCCTAGAAGTGTCTAACAACATCATTCAGGCCTATGATGATAGTAGAAGACTAGTTATTGGTGTATTCAAAATCATGATGAATATTGGGATTATCAAAGCAATGGTAGAGTTTACAGTATTGGACATCCTTATCACCTTCTCATTACTATTAGAAAGGCCATGGTATCACTTATTGGGAGGAGTAACATCTATGGTGCATTAGAAGGTTAAAATTTCTTATAAGGGTGAAGTGATGACTATTTATACTAAAGTCAAGGAAATTGTGTCAACATCACATCTCAAAAGTTTTCAAGTGGCAAGTGTTATTAATAAATGGATTAACCCAAAGGTGATGGGTATTATGAAGAACATAAAATTTCTGTATGGCAAAGATTAGGAAGGAATTTAACTGGTGTGTTAGAATTTCCTAAGATTCATACTCAAACTACTAGGAAGGGGCTTGGTTACTATAGGAAAGGGATAAAACTGGAGGTGAGGGATCTTTATGGTCTGTTATATGATTTCTTTATAAGGGAAGGAATAGTACTTAAGGAATTGAAGACGGGTTTATAGAAGAAGAAAAGCAAATAGAAGATGATACCATGGATGATCTCATAAAGGCATTCTTCTAAATAGATGTTGGAGAGGCAGGCTATCAAAATTATTAAGACTCATTAGATAAAGAGGATGAGAACAAGAAGAAAAGAAATTAGGTTGCAGAATTAGAGAGCCCTATAAAGATAGATCATGCTGCAGTTCTCTGTGATCCTCAGACCCCTTTGCCATGGAATGATAAATGAAAGATATTTGAAGAAGAACATGAGCAGTATTTGCTAGAATAAGAGTTTTTCAGTGATGGCTAAAGATCCTAAGGGAAAATAACCTAATTTGGTGGATTAAGATGTGCCCCTAGTAGGTCCAAAATGGGGGTATACTGACTGTGTAAGTTCATTGACGGGACATACATGGATTTGAATTTGGCTGACAATGAGAATGTGATTATAAATAGTATTGAAGACATGGGTGATGATGAGAAATTATAGTAATAGGCACCAGACTTTGAACAACCTGAGTTAAAAGGTATGGCCCTCTAGGAGAGGTTTATAAAGATTGAGTTGAGAGATATTTAGATGGAGTGGGACTTTAAAAGCGGTGGTAAAAGCTGTGACTATTATAAAATATAAGTAAGGAATGAGTCTTGAGCAAGTTGGTGATTCAAATGTAGCTTAGAGGACTGATGAGAAGAAGGTTCTAAAAGAAGTGTAGACTAATGTCGAAGAGACTTTTACTAATTTGCCAGAGGAAATTGCTTTTCTTGATACTAATGATGTCTTTGTCTCTAGTCTTTTTTAAAAAGATGATATATTTCTTTCGAAGTTTAAAGCAATGAATGATGAGTTTGCTTATTTATGTGATGTGTTCCTTGATGGTAGTGTACATAACATACATAATTTCATGAACATATTTAATATTCATTTTGAGCATACTGCTGTATTTAATCTTGGTGCACAGGAAAATTAAAAAATCTTGCTCATTACTAATGATGTCATGCTAGAAAAGTGAAGGAAGTTTGAACAGTTGCTTGGGAAATACTAGAGAATCTTTGCTTGGATGTACGAGGACATGAAATGGGTTGACTAACGAATAATTGAGCCTAAAATTCCAAATTATCCATATATGAGGCTAACAAAGTAAAAGATTAGAAGAATAAGACTAGAGTGGGCTCAACTAGTTAAAGAAGCGATGGCAAAGTAGTTGAATGCAAAGTTCCTCGAGATATTCAATTATCTTATATGGTTGGCTCACATAGTACCAGTACCAAACAAGGATGAGAGACTAAGGCTGTGTGTTGACTATAAAAACTTGAATAAAGCTTGCCTTAAGAATGATTTCTCTTTGCTTTACATTAACGTGTTGGTGACTAGTGTGATGATGTGTATCATGTATTCCTTCATAGATGGGTTCTTAGGCTATAATTAGATCTTCATGGCAATCATTGATAAGGTAAAGATAGCTTAATCAAGAAGGCCTTTGATTTTGTGTCTCACAGTAGAAGAGAGCTTTGTAGGGCAATGTTGGCTTAAGAGGATAAGACAAGGAATAAACATGCAATGTATTACTTAGTAAGGAGCTACTCTTTTATGAAGAGAGGTACAACTAGGTGGAAGACTTGCTTGGCATTAGTATAGGCAACAAAAAAGATAAGGCATTATTTTCAATCATACTATGTTGAAGTTGTGTCAAAACTTCATCCAATTAAGTATTTACACGAGGCTCCTTCTTTGACTAGATAATTAGCAAAATGGTTGATGTTGTTAATAGAGTTTGACATTAAGTATGTGACTAAGAATGTGATTAGACACTAAATATGTGACTAAGAATGTGATTAAGGGTCGAGCAGTTATTGAATACTTGGCCCAATAACCTCTTGTAGAGGAATGAGTCAAGTTTTTTCAATTCTTAAATAAAGGTTTAAGAGCAACTGAGCCTCAAGCATAGAGGTTGTATTTTGATGGAGTAGTGAATAAAAAAAGAGTTGGCATAGGTTTAATTCTGCTATCATAAGAAGGGAAACTTTCCCCTATTGCCAAGAACTCTATTTCAAAGTAACTAAACAACATGGCTAAGTACAAGGCCTATGCATTTGGGTTTGAATCTTTGATGGAAATGAGGGTAAGGACAATTGAATTTTTTAGGGGCTCATTGCTAGTTATTGTTTAAATCACAAATGAATAGGAGTTAAAGAAGGAGCTTTTGAGCCTATACTTCGAAAACTTAAAAAGATTGATCCAAAACTTCTAAATAATTGTATTTCATTATTTTCCATGGAAAGGGAATGTGATGGGTAATGCCTTAGCTACTTTAGTTTCTATTTAGGATGGGCTAAAGAAAATGCCAATGAAGCCATTTCTCATACTTAGATTTGAGGTGTTGTGCCATGTTGATAACATAGTGATGCAAGTAACAATAGAAAAATCATATGTGGTACTATGATGTACAAAGGTATTTAAAAGAGGGAGAATACCTTGAAGGGGTTGAAAGGAAGGACATGGATATGACTCAAAGACTAGCATCATAATTTGTAGTCCATAGCGGTATGATATACAAACAAATGTTAGATAGGGTCCATTTAAGGTGTCTCATAAAGGAGGTGGCAAACAAAGTCATGAAAGAGGTTCATGAAAGGATTTATGATCCCTATGTGGATGGGAAAACATTGACAAAGAAAGTTTTAAGGATGGGTTATTACTAGACTACAATGGAGTAAGATTGCACTCGGATGGCTTGAAGCTATCATAAGTGTTAGGTTCATGGTAGCCTTAATCGCCTGCCTTTGATGGAATTATATAATTGGCATCACCTTGGCCATTCACAGCAAGAGATATTGATATGATTAGAGAAAATAAACTAGCTTCCACAAGGGGGCATAAGTACATTATAGCAGTGGCAGATTACTTTTTGAAGTAGGTAGATGTCAAATCCCTCAATAAGTTGGGAGTAGAATAGGTGGCCCAATTCATTATAAAGAATGTCATCTACCGTTATGGCGTACCACATCATATTGTATAGATAATGGAGTACACTTTTAGGGAAAATTCAAATCGTTCAAGGAAAAGTATAATGTGAACCATCATAAGTCATTACATTATAGGCCATAGGCCAACAGAGCGATAGAGGCAGCTAATAAAAGTGTTAAGGACATCATTGCTAAAATGGTAAAGACTTATAAAGATTGGTATGAGAAATTGACTTTTGCATTTAAGATACCAAATTATAATTAGAACATTGACTGGAATGACATCTTACTCCCTCGTGTATGGAATGGAGGTAGTATTGTCGATTAAGGTGGAGATGAAGTCCCTATAGGTGTTAGTCAAGTCAAAGCTTCTTAAGTATTAGTGGGTAAATAGTAAGTTTGATCAGTTGACTCTATTAGATAATAAGAGATTAAAGGCTCTTTGCTACATCTAATTGCATCAGATTAAGATGGCCTACACTTTTACTAAGAGAGTCAAGGTAAACACCATAAGCGTAAGTGATTTGGTGTTAAAGGCAATTAGACTACAAGCATAAGAGCCCCAAAAAAAAGTTCAAGCCAAACTAGAAAGGTGCTTATGTGGTCAAGCAAATCTACTTGGGTATTGTTGTAAAGCTATTAAACATCGATGGGAATGAGTTCTTTGAGTTAGTAAGCCTAAATAAGCTAAAGAAGTACTTTGTGTGAAGTTACGAGAAAAGTAAATATGCCCACAAAATCAAAACCCCCAAAAGGGTGGCTTAGGAAAAAATTAGGACCTAAAATAAATACAAAGTTAAATAAAAGTTGAGAGAGTGCGATTAACCACTAGGGATGACTACTAGAGAATGATGGAACATGAGAGGGCAATAAAGGAAGTAGGAAAAAAAAAGGAATCATAAAGACAAAAGCATTAGGCAAAAAAAATTAGAGGACCTGATGTGCCATTATAAAAAGTAGTGATCATGTATTCAATTAATATGTAATATGCAAAATGTAATGGTTCATGTTAAGCATAATACTAAAAAGTAAACATTTGCATAATCAAAACAGTCTTTTGTCAAACATTCCTTTAAGATAAAATGAAATAGAAGAGGTTTTTTTTTCCCTATATGCTCATTTGATGTTTGATTATCAATGTTTGCTGCATCCTAGCATACATTACTAATGTTATGCAACTAAACTTCAAGATCAACATCATCTAGAGTGGAAGTCTTGATTGGAAAAAATGGGGTAGATGTAGTAGTAAGCTCAAGTAGCCTCAACTTTATCTAAAAGGCACTAGGTTAAAGGTCCCTTAATGAAGGACAAAAGAAAACCAACTACGTCCTGTATAGATCCAAACTGATGATGGACTCTAAACAGGTCAACGAAAGTGGCTGAAGTCATAGCAAGAAAGACCATACAGTCTCAATAAGTCCTTAAAGTGATCCCAATAAGTCTTCACCATAGGGAAGTCTAGTGGATATTAAAGATATTGATGTGGGATGGCCCCTCGATCCACTTTGCCTTTTTGGTGGCAGGTCTTAATAGATGACAATTTAAATGATGTTGTGGAAAATAATGCCTTGCATCCACAATTAAAGTGTCTAATAAGCCTAATTTCTCTTATGGTCGTATCTAACAAATAGAGAAAAAAATAAAATAAAAATATAACAAAATAAAAATAAGAATAAGAATAAGCTCATTTGGCTAAAAACCTGAAAGGTCAAGCAAAAATGAGCAACTGGTTGGAATTAAAATCCATGAGGGTGGTCCAAGAAAAAAGTTAGGGCAAAGTATAAAATAAAAAAAATAATAACATAAATAAGGTTGCAAATAGGGTACACACTTGAAGTAGCAAAAAACTACTAGAAAAGGGATAACTGACACTAAGGGATACCTTATCTAATCCCATAATGGTATCATTTAGAATTGTCAAAATATGAATCTTCCCGAGCTCAATCTTTTTAAGAAAGAGCATAATCTGTACATTTATCTCTCTATCATCTTTTCGTAGTAGAAACTCTCCCATCAAAATTATCACTACAATACAGGTCTATGTCGCATGGGAATGACCCTTAGAAGGGTGAAGAGTGAGAAAGAGAGACATGAGAATTTTCTTCTCACCTAAGGTGTACCTAGGTACTTCATCATATCATAGTTCAAATAGATCCATCATCTTTCAAATGTATGGATTACCAAGGCATGTAAAACAATATGATCTGTACCCATGACACAATAGTCAAGAATTGCATTAAATTCTTCAAGGAGGGGGTAGATTTTAGTGTCTCCAAAATGGAAGGAATGGGTGATAGGATCCCATAAATTGCAAGCTGCTTATAGAAAATCTAGTTCAAGGCGAACAAATAAGAGCTAATGAAGCACCTTGAGATCTGCCCAAGGTAGATTAGACCAACTATGGGATGGGAAAAACCTAAAAAATGCCTTAATTGTGTTTAGGAATGTGGAAATAATAGATTTAAGGGTGGAAATTGTGGGTGGATATTAATCGAGGAAAAAGAAGGAGGTTAATACTTGACAGCTGTGAACAGTACTATAAGGTTATGCAAACTATTCAAGTTGTATGTACAGAGAATTAATGGTTTATACAGATAAGCTGATGGTCTGTATAAATCACTTTTTCTGTAAATTTTTGGGCAAAGTCTCTCTTGCATTTTGAGCTTATGAATTGCTTTGTACCTATTCTAATATATGCAAATGAATCAAAAGAGCACAACCATACATTCAGTGAATTAATTCAGGGCTAAAATCAAATTAATGCACATATATACCAAGGAATTTCTAGAATTTTGGTAAAATGGAGGTGAGATCACCTCAAATGTATCCTAAAAATCCTAAGTGTTTCAATAAGCATTCAAAAAGGGAAAAGGGTTTTCAAATTGCCCAAGCATCTGACCCACAAGTATTAGAAATATCCATCATGTGTGACAGTTGTACAAAAGAGAAAATAAAATCTTAAAAGCTCGAGGGGGTAGTAGGTGGCTCAATCCTTATCTCTAGATGTAGTCTCCTCCTTTTCCTCCTCTAAGGCTACATACTCATCAGAATCCTCAAGCACTAGTGATGACATTTGCTCAATTTCAGCTTCAGCTGTAATTAAACACTACTTTGCATCCCTCAGCTCTTGAATCAAACACTGGATGGTCTCCTACAAAGCACACGAGTTTAAGGTGAATACACACACATACAATCACGAACAGGCATACACAATTTGCATCTTTATTTTTATTTAGTTACTAACATGAACCTCTTGAGTTTGTTGTGTCATTGTCCTTTTTAAAACATCCACTAGATTGATTAATGCCTTGGCATATACATATGGAATCTACAACGTGAATATGGGGAAGATAAGTATTACTCACACAGTCTTAACTGGCTCGAATGTACTAGTCTATTGAGTGATGTCAAGGGTCATCATCTACCGGACTAGCAACATAATGCAAGACTTGACTATGCTATCTGGAATGGGGCCAATCTCTCCCATCACCATTGGCTCTAGCTGGGGGTGAGCAAAAACCAGATCAGACAAAAAAAACCAATTGAATTGAGTTGTTTTAGTTCAATTTAGTTTGATCTTTTGATAAAATTGATTTTATTTGATTTTAATTTTAAAAATTTTGATTTTTAGTTCTATTTTTTAGATAAAAGATTAACTAACTAAATAAACTGAAATTATTAATAAACCAAACTAATTTGAATCGAATAAGATTTAAAATATATGTAATTTAATCAAATCGAATCGAACTAAACCAAAAGTTCAATTTGATTTATAGACATAAATTTCAGTTTAATTGATTCGATTAATTCAATATTTCTAAAAATTTTAGTTCAATTCAGTTCAGTTTTAAATATATAAATTTTGATTTATTTGATATTGGTAAAAAATCGAACTGACTATTTGTTCACCCCTAGCTCTAGCCCTTCAACTTTGGGACCATAATTCTTTTTATGGCCTTATATAGCAAATCCATGTTCTGAAGCTGTCCACTTAAAGTAAGCCTTAGTCACCTAGGCTCTACGGTGTAAAACCTTCCCATAGTGTGCCTCATAGCTTTGGAAAGAATAAAGAGTCACCACAACCATGAGAATCATAATGAGAAACACTCTAAACATCCAAGTTATGTAAGAAATGCCTTTTGTGACCTATTGATCACTAGGTATGAACCTCAAAGCCTGTTTGAGCTCTTTGCCCTTCCTATTGGTTCCCTAAAACATGTCTAATGTTAAAGTATGTGCTAGGCATTTGAACCCTCATGCCATGAGAGGACCTATTATTTGAGGTACCATTTTTGAATAGCGAGACCCACCAATAAGCATCGCCCATAAGAGTGACCCTCAATCTCAACCACCTTGGGTTGCCACGTAGAAGGATGACCCCTTTAGCCCAAGTAAAGTTGTAAAAAACATCAAGAACCATAATTCATCACTATAAGTATACGACCATAATTAATAAACAACATAGGGAACTAATGATTACTTTCCTTTTTACAAAAACAATAATGTTACATGGTCCAACACAATAATGTTTAGGCAGTTATACTTGACATCAAGTGATGATCCTAATGGTAAGTAGAGCTCCACCTGGCAAACTTGGGGGTGGTAGTCATCCATTTTTGCTAAGGGTTTGTTGCACTTTAACAATCCCAACTCCACTATACAAGCCTGTCAATAGACACAATAATTAGTCATTAAATTGCAAAGCCAAGAAAGGAAAATAAACAAGATAAAAGAATTCAAAGGGTTATTTATAATGAGCATATGCGAGGTACCCTCCACATAGGATACTCCACTATTATATTGATTCAAGTATAGAAAAGCTAGCACCACAAACCCCAATTAAAGTGGCACATGAGTTCGATGTCCTCCATAATAGGTAACAATTAGATATATATCATATTCCATGGGACAAGCTATAAAGTAGAAAATGATAGGCCATTTGGTTAACCACCTCAAATGAGCTATCATTTATAATGGAAGGAGCATACCCTTCACACTAGACTGCTCAAATAATAGGCTCTATTTCATTTGAGGAGCGCAATGAATGAGCCTCTGGAT
Organism: Omphalea diandra; assembly: GCA_949677035.1. Lineage (NCBI taxonomy): Eukaryota > Viridiplantae > Streptophyta > Magnoliopsida > Malpighiales > Euphorbiaceae > Omphalea > Omphalea diandra. The sequence continues at coordinate 89,070 of CATIWR010143068.1, forward strand.
GTAGTCATATTGGAGTACAGGATGGTGCACACCGAAATTAATAGAAAAAGAAATCCTAGAGAAGCTAATTCTGATAAAGTCTATGAAGTCCCTAGGTGTGATCATCACCTCCCAAATCAATAGTAAGTGGAATTAGTGGGTGGTGTCCATTCATCGCTTTACTGATGTGTAAGGCCCTGACTAGTAGTGTCTAGAGGAACAACATGAGACCTATCTTCTTTAAGAGAGTGATGATGCGAGGATGTAGCTCCCTGAACTAGGCCCCAACCAGGCCAACCCTTGCCTCACTTACTGAAGGAGATGTCATCCTATAAGAAATAAAGGATATACCCTTAATTCCCACACAATAAAAACTAAAGCATCGTGAACGTAGGAAAGATAAAAGTAATTAAAAGTCATAAGCACACATACAAATCGAGATCATATAGGTGAAAAAGTGCAAAATGAGAATAAATGTTCAATCTTAGGTATGCGAAGTACATGATTTTCTAAATAACAAGGTAATATTCTACATTTTTTTTATATGCACATGTCCAAATAATATAAGGAAAAGTTGAAGGGTGGGAAATAAATCAATCACAACTATGAAAAGGACTATTTGCAAAATTTTTGTGAAAAATTATGAAAATTAATTTTCCTAAAATCTCACAAAAGTTAGGCTTAGTTCCTTATACAAATAGGTTCCACAAATTTGTCACAGTTCAGTTTGAAAATCAATAGGAAAATTAATGTAAAATAAATCAGATTAATGAATAAATTATTTTAAGTTTCACGTACGTATTTTAGTCCCTCATAAATTATTCTATGAATTAATTTTACAATTCTTGTGTAGATTTCCAAAAATTTATAAGGGCATGTAAATTAAGTGTGAACACTAAATTTTGGGACCTAGGATCAAGCTCGATGATCAAACTCACTAGAATTATCCCCCATAATGTAAGGAGAATTACAAAAGGAGGAAGAGCAAGGCATTAGAAAACCTTGGAACAAGCTCGAAAACCAAGCCTAAGCCTGCGAAAGCTAATAGTCCAGAGCTATCAGCCTAAGTTTAATAGATTGTGTAGCCTACTAAGTATGGCTGTACAACCATACCTTAAATTTTAATCCTTAGAAGATTCTAGAATCATGTCCCGTTATGCCTTAAAGTTGTATAGCCTTGTACGGGGGTTGTGTAACCAACTTTTTTGCTATATAGGCCTCTAAGAAACCTTAATTCTAGAACTTTCATATATTCTTTGTATTTTAGGGTTCTTACTAATGTATAACCCCTATCTTCTCAATCCCTTATTAGTAAATAAAAGAATGGAGTCACAAGTAAGATTCCACTTGTTTGAGTGTAATCATGAAACCTGAAGGTGCTCACATGGAGACTACCAATCAATCGACAAACAATAAAGTATGTAGTCCTTAATGTTTTGAGTTAACCTAGTGTTCGCATGCAAAAGAAAATTTAAGGGTGGAGTCTAAAAATCTAAAGTGGTGAAGGCAAAAATAAAATAACGAATAATAGAAAAGAAAGACCTACCACACCCATAGGTGCTCCATCTTGATGGTAGTGTAAGTCGTACATCGTAGGGGCCTTACAACATGTATTAAAGCCCTTCGACATCATGTGAGATATAAAGGCACACCATAGAAAATTCCTAAGTAGCCTTCATCTGCTCGAGTGTGTCGTAAATAGTCATGTCACTTATAAGGAGGTCAGTGACAGTATCAAACATCAAGGAATTGAGGTTGGCCATTGCGAAAATTTAAAAGTAATGGGAAAACCTAAAAATCCTTAAGTCTAGAGAGCTTTTAGAGAGAAAAAGGAAAAGGATGATGAGAAATGCACAAATAAGCACTAGTGCTGGTTAGAAGCTTTCTATTAGAGAGGTTGTATGTACGAAAAACTAATACTCCTTTCATGTCATGTGAGAAGTTAATCGCTTCATTTCTGCTTATGCATCTCATCAAGTTGGCTATATAGACAAACCATATGTTCATAGATCCCACTGAGAGCCAACAAAGAAGATTAAGGGAAACAAAAAGCCTCTTAATGCAAAATTACCAAAATGCTCTTAACATCACCAAAGCTTGGAAAAGCTAGTTCAACCCTCCAATGTGCCTATAAATTACCAAAATGCCACCTAATAATAGGATTAACCTTTTTAAAGCCGGAATACACCTCTAAAATAGCTAAAAGGATTATACTAATAGGAATCTTTTCTAGAAAAGCTAAATGATATGAGATAACACTATGATATACCAAAAGGGCTAATGTGACATAAAATCACCCTCATGAAGCATGTTTGAATAAAAATCCCCTGCTAGAAGGGTAATTATGACTCCATATGTTACCAGAAGGGCAATTATGAATAAATATCACATAAATAAAAGACTCATGAATGAGACTTCTCTGCCAAAAGAGGTGGAACATTGCCAACAAATTACTAGGAAATGATCACAAATATAAAGAAACTATGGTACTTACTAGAGAGCTATTGGAACAAATCTACTAGAAAGCTGCTACGATATCCAATACCTATTTGAGAGTTGCTGGAACCATACTAGATAGTAAGATGCACTAGTACCTACTAGAAAGCTATTAGAAAAAAATCTAATACATGCTAGAGAGCTACTAGGATATATAGTATCTGCTTAAGAGTTGTTGGAAGTAAGCTGAATTTACCAATACAAACTAGAAAGCTATTAGAACAAGCTTTCGTACTTGCTCTAGGAGCTATTAAAGAATTATATCATTTAGTATTCTTTTTAATGTTTACATTTTGGTATTTTTTTTGTTGAGCCTTGCTCAAATGGTCATTTCTCAAATGTTGTTTTCCATGCCTCACAAAGTAAGGGCATATTGTGAGCATCAAATTTTGGGACTCAGGATAAAAGCTAAATGATGAAAACTAGTGGAATCATTCCACAAAATGCAAAGGGAACTGTGAGAAGATGAAGAATAAAGGCCCTTGGAAACCTTAGCTCAAGCCACAAACCTAGCCCAAACACATAAAGCTTAAAAGCCCAATTCTGCTAGCCATGTTGAAATGGATGCATAACCATCTCAATTGGCTATATAACCATCCACATGGCTATACAACTAACTGACAAATCTTAGGCATCAAAATATTTTAGAAATCCCTCCTTTAGAAGTTAAATTATTATACAACTATCCAAAGGGCCATACAACTAGCCCCTTGGTTGTACACACCATTTAGAAACCTTAATTCTAGAACTTTCATGGCCCTTGTCTATTATGGGTCATGAATATGGTGTAATCAAAGCAATTCTAGCTCTAGTGCACCCATCTCCTTTTATAAATACCCAACTATTAAAGAAAGAGGGGGAGGCTTGGACAACCCTAGTGTGACTCTACTAAAATTATGACTTATAAACCCTAAACACATAGAAAACTAAATGCACATCTCATATAGCCAAAGACCTAAGGTAGAATAAAGCTTTTATTATTTATTCTTGTGCATTCTTATTGCTTTTCTAGGGGATAATCTCATAACCTAGTACCTCCAAGGGCAAGATAACATTCAAAAGCATCTAAGAGTCCCTCTCCCTGTCCCTTTCCCTCTCCTCATCTTCTTCTTTTTCTTTTATCCTCTTTTTTTGAAAAACTAGTGTGTGTGGGCTGTATAGATCTCTTGTGTTTTGTATAGACCCTTAAGTATATAGACCTTCAGTTGGTTTGTACAACCCACTTTGATTGAAAAAAGTATTGTGAAAATGCTTTTCTATTCTATCCGAGTTCTTTCTTCTTTTATGATTTGTTGTGGCACTTTGGGAGCCCAAATGGCAGAATATAAAGTAGACCTTATGGTCTCATCATAATTAATTATTTCTTTAAGCATAAAATATTTCTCATAAATACTTTTATCTCTTAAAAATTAACAAAAATCTTTCCACAAATAATATTGGCGCTTATGCATTAAGAAATGAGGGTTGAATTAATGGAAAATTTTAAATTTTAGAGGCAAAGTTAGAAAAGTAAGTGTAACGACCATTTTCATTTACAAATAATGGCATTCATGTCCAAAAATACATTTGCATATAGGTTGATTCATCATATATACATAATCCAACATGTATTTAATGTACATATATGTTAACTAATGTTCAAAGCTAGTGACCATAAACTAGTTCCTATCTAGATATATCTACATGACACACAAAGAGAGAGAGTTGGAATTCAGCTGATAACCTCTGATCCATGTGTCTCTATGCAAAACTTTATGCACCAAGGTATCCAAACCCTATGCTTCAGCATCTGAAAAACCTAATTGCGATTCAGTGAGTCGCGGCTCAATGAATAAAAATAATAATAAGATTCTTATGGAACAACTAATAATCAAATATCATTAGGATACCTTACAAGGGATAACAATTGACTATGCAAGTGCAAATGCAATAGATTGATTTTTGGCGTGACTTTGCAAGGCAACACTGCTTCTAGAAATTCATGTAATTTAAGCGACATTTAATTTTGTTGGCCAACATATAATAAGTGAATCATTTGAAACAGTGCGAATAGGATATATTGTTCCTTTTTCCAAGTGATTTGCAAGTGTTTGACAAGCCGGTCATAACATCCTTTCAGTTCCATAGGCAAGTGTTCATTCACAATGGTGTACCAAGTAATCATTAAGAGTATATAATTCTCAATTGACTTATATTCACATGTAAAATGCCACAATTCAATAATATATACATGTAATAAAATATAATAATATCATAAAATATAATCATATCATAAAATTATCACACATACACATTAGAATCTAATAATGGTTTTTACTCACCTTTTATGCTAGGTTTGGTTCTCTCTCTAGGGATTCCTCAAAGTTTTAAGATCCTAACATTTGATACATACATAGTTATAAGTATTTCAAAATGATTATGAATGCTTGGTATGGAACTATGGCATGATCCATGGAAGGACTTAGTGTTTATGCATATTTTCCTTATATGGTAGCATGACCTTGCTACACTCTCATAATAATAACTCTAAACATACTTATCCAAATGATTTTATTATTTTTTTAAAATAAACTAGACACATATGATACAACATCTTCAAATTTTAGGTCAATATGCAAAAATGATATACCAAAAGTTACAAAATACATAAAATAATATTTTCATGTTTTACTCATTATATAATTCAGTTTGTAAAGTCACCAAAACAAATGACCAATCTCAGGGTGAGCAGGTTTTCAACATGTTGACAATCATTCATAATCAAGGGGTAATATCTCGACAACCATGTAAAATTTGGAAAAGCAATTTCACAGGATTATAGATTAGATATAAATATATAACTTTTAAGTTTGTCACATCATCAAATTCTGAATCCATGGCCATTAAATTCTTGAAAAACAAAATTATAAGACTGATAAGGTTTCATTGGGCTCAAGGTCAGTCATAATCAATGAGCCATATTTCTTTCCACACAAAAAAATCAAATAAAAATGCTTCAGAAGTATTTAGAGAGGATATAAAACTGCAAATTTCATGTTTTAAACTTTGTCTAAATCCAAACATAAGGTCATCAAAATATAAGAAACAAAAAGACTGAAGTGATTTCAGTTGGTTGTGAACCAACCCTAATAAAGAAGACATATCTCCTTTCACACACACACCAAATCAAGTAAAAAAGTTTTACATGCATTTATATGGGGCCATAAAGCTATAACTTTTATATTTTACACTTTCCCTAATTCCTCTTCTAGGGTTATGAAATCATTGGTGCAAAATTCTGCGCTAACAATAAAACCAACACGACACTTGTTTCTCTTGAATTTCAAATTCCATACATGAGCTCGACCTTAAATACTCCATAATTCTTACAAACCATGCATGATTAACATGTCATGAGGGAGTAATTTCATGTGGAAAGAAGATAAATTAACTTACCTATTTTCCCAAAATCAGAAAGCTTAGGATTCCTTCTTAGGTAGCTCACTCTTCTCCCTCTCCTTCTTCTTCTTCTTCTTCTTCTTCTTCTTCTTCTTTATTTCTTCCTTAGATTTCTCTTTCTTTTGTTGCCCCTCACATTTAAACTTTTTCTTCTTTATTTCTTCCTTAGATTTCTCTTTCTTTTGCTGCCCCTCACATTTAAACTTTCTATTTTGATCCTAAAGGATGAAAAATTCCACTTGTAAACCTATTATAATAAGACAAAATCATGGTGTCTCATTTCCATTGGTTAGAAGTTCACTTTTCCTCTTTTAGTCACTCTTCTTCACTCCTTCATCACTTTCATCTGTCTCTTAATCTCCATATACTCCTTATACTTTTAAATAAACTCTAAAACCCCATTATTTATGATGCTATTATATACACACAACATAAGATAATTTTTCATGAAACTGTACAAACATTACGTATATGTTCAAGTGTCCCAAATGCTATGGTGCATGTGTCATCGTCATGCTTATGCAATTCACATATGTAAATGATCATTTATCCATTGCATATGTTCATGTGGGATTGCAAATTATTTATGCAATAAATATGTTCATGTAAGAATGTCAATGAATATGGATAGAGATGTTACATTTCTTCCCCTCTTATGAAGAATTTCATCCTCGAAATTCAATACCTGTAAATAAATGTGGATATTATCATTTAACGTTCTTTTCGGTTTCCTATTTAAACTCTTTTTATGAGTGGTTTCTCCATAACACCTTAACCAAAGGCATTTCTTAATTTTGTAATTGTTTTTTCTTATAACTAATGATTTTCACTGGTTCTTCAATGTAACTTACAATATCTGCAATTGTTATTACTGGATCCTTAAGTAGATGTGTATGATTAGACTAATACTTTCTAAGCATACTCACATGGAATACATTATGAATCTGAGCCATCTTTGGTGATAGTGCTAGCCTATAAACGAATGGACCGAGTCATTCTAGGATCTTATATGGTCTTATGTATCAAGGACTCAATTTCCCCTTTTTGCCAAATTGAATTATTCCTTTCCTTGGTGAAACTTAAAGGAACACTTTGTCTCCCACCTCATATTCCATTTCTCTTCTATGTTGGTTTGCATAACTCTTTTTCCTGTCTTGTGCTGCTTTCAGTTTGCTCTTAATTACCTTCACCTTATCCACAGTGTCTTGCACTAGTTTTAGCCCTTCTAAAACACACATCCCTTCTTCATCCCAGTAGATAGGAGTTCAATATTCTTCCATATAATGATTCATATGGTGCCATCTGTATACTGCTATGATAATGATTATTATAAGCAAATTCAATCAAGGCAATATATTCATCCCATGCACCTTTGAACTCTATCACATAAGCTCGAAACATATCTTCAAGTTTCTAAATTGTCCTTTTTGATAGCCCATCTGTCTGAGGATGAAAAGCAATATTGAAACTCAACTTGGTACCTAAAGCCTATTGCAAACTAACTAAAATTAAGATGTAAATCATGGATCTCTATCTGATTCAATGGACACTGGAATGCCATGTAATATGAGAATTTCATCCATATATTTCTTGGCTAAGTGCTTAAGCGAACTACCCATCGAATAGGCAAAAAGTGAGTTGACTTAGTTAGTCTATCAATGATCACCCATATAATATCATTCTTCTTCAAAGTTTTCAGTAACCCATATATAAAGTCCATGGTTATTCTTTCTCATTTCCATACTGGAATCGTCAATGGTTTCAATTTTCC